>CACVKI010144828.1:0-38067 GCA_902732785.1 Trichogramma evanescens
ATATTCTTTGCTATAAAACAAATTGTAATTATTAAATGATTAATTAATCAATTTGTTAACAAAAATATTGTCATTGTTTGAGATAATAAGCAGGTGGACACAAAAATTCGATTAATTCGAAAATCCAGAAAAATTGAAAAAATAAAATTTCTAAAAAAACCAATCCATAGTACTTTTTTCTTATTCTACACATAAAAACGAACTTTTTTTTTCGACTTGTTAATTGTTATCGGCAATTAGTGAAAAAAGGAATAATCCTAATACTAATAATATGGTTAGAAAGGGCTTGAAAATACCTTTAAAATGGCGGGTCCAAAATGTCGATCCGACTTTTTTTGACTGAGCTACGAAACTTTGAAGTTTACTCATTTTTCGCTCGGGTATGGCAAAAGTGATTGAACGGCAGTGTATCTACCACCGAGCACATCGGTTATGTACAATATTTCCCAAGTTTTAAAAATTCTCACATTTGTATTACGAATTCAGATATGTTTTGAGACACATTTCCATCTAAATGTTCGCACTTTACGGCGCAATCATGACTTTTGTTTCCATACGTACAGTTTGCGACATCTGCAAGATGAAATCAAATGTTTGCAGTTGATTTTTAAGCCGCGTCGGTTGAAGCTTACCTTGCGCAGCGGGTGGGCAATAAAAATCCATGACGTTGTAATTCGGCTTGGGATATGGATAAATACTAAGTTTATTATCAACTGGAAATAATGTCATAGTATGGGTGAAACAGTAGACCTTGAATAGCCATCGTTCTGATTTGTCTTACCACAATCTTCAATGTCCTCGTCATCTTCCTCGGCACAATCAGGTGCACCGTCGCACCATTTGTTTTGTGGTATGCATACTACGGGAGTTGTATTTCGGCAACGAAACGTTCCAAGTGCACAGTCCTCTGTAAATTCATTCATGCATTTAAGTGTTTTATGACACTTCATTCATGCTAAGACAGGAAGTCGTGTGAAGGCATGATAAAAGTGATTATTGCACTGAAGTGACATTTCGACACGTATTAACTGAACTCAACAACCGATGTAATCTTTAATTCTAGACACAAGTAGGTTTCTTGCATTTTTAAATGCTAATATATATCGTAATTTAATAGACTTTTGATTGATCTCAATTGCACATCGAGCAAGTATATAGTGGTTTTACATCTGAAAAAATAACTTTGTCACGTGAAATTTCCGACTGACAATCGCACAATTATGTCATACGCGCACGGATTTTTCTTTATTTCACACGCTCAAATGAAGCAATAAGTTCTAATTGTATACGTAAAATGCGTTAAAGCCTTGGATTTTTCGTAAAAATAGTTTCAGTAATGGATAATCGTTTAGAATTTCAAATTCTGCAACGTGTATGGTTCACATTCAAACATCGAATTTGTTACAATCGAATAAGCATGAAAAAGAATCCTTACTCTGATAAAAGTAGTACATCAAAGCAGCCAGTAAAACGATAATTGACATTAAAAACATTCCCACTGACACTATGTGTTTGTACCGCATTTTTTATTAGGATTTTTGGTTTATTATTGATCGCGAATTTTTTTAATACTTATGAAATCGTAGCCAGCAAGATTCGATACCGATCAGTATAATCGTTTCATGCCGCCGGTCAAGTAGTAGACCGAGCCGATCTCCTGCATGGAACTGAAAATTTATCATTGGTATAGGAATATAAATGAAGTTCTTGCTCTTCTTCACGCAAGCGCACTTTACCTTGCGCTCATGACGATTGTGACTGTTCACTACGGATGTAGGCTGGTTTTTTTTACCAAATATAAAAAACAGTTTTCTTTTGGAGTTATAGATTTTAACAAAGTACTTATGTAGTATCATTGATAAAGATATCATGTATGGTATTTTTTCATTCACGAAACTCTGAGCTCAATGTCGTACGTAAAAGTAGGGATTACGAAATAATTCAAACCAATGTTCTCAAGTCGGTTTTTATTTATTTTTTTTATTTTTAAAATTTTTTTGTACAATTTTTTTCTTTTTTGTCAATATTTTTAATTTTTTTACATAGCATTATTTAAAAAAAAAATCATAACACTTTCACACATCTATACATTATACAAGTCTTATTGCAAACATATTTCCGTTTATGTTCATTGAAATACATCCAATTTTCAAGTATTTTTCATCTTTCACTTATTTGATCATTTCCTCTCTCTTAATATTCATACATTCATTGTATAATCATGATTATTTTATACACATTACATTTAGAAGATTGCGTAGTAAAAAGTACGCTATAATTTCTAATCTTCACAAACGAATCGATTAACTTACACATTTGGGCGATAGTCAAAGTGTTTTATGTATAATGAATTATTTACACGTATGAATACTATCGTTGGTCGTTATCAATTATACATGTGTAATTTTTATACAAAAAACGTAATAACGACAGACACAATTTAATTTGTATGGTACAGAAGTAAAAAGGAGTATAGCGAGTCCCCACTGTTAAATTTCATTAGTGGTTTTTGTTCACAGTAGGTAGTCGATTTTTCACTTTTTTAAATATTATTTTTTTATCTATTTACATAAGTATATTAATTATAGTTGAAGATAATTCATTATTTCAGTAAGATTTTCAGTGCAAAAGAGTTACAATTTAATATTGTCCAACTTTATGGAATCATTCTGTAAATAATGTCAATAACATTAAAGTTAATTTATTAAGTCAAGTAGCTAACGTTATATAACTAACGTTAAACATAAAAATTTAATTTTTTGAAAATGCTAGTTTTATAATTTAATAAAACTTTTAGTCAATTTTAAATTACGCGAGGAATGTAAATTTGAAACTCATGTTATCGTGTACATGAGAATATTCAACATTTTTAAATAACAGTAAATTAAGTGTCTTTTACTAACTAGAATTAAATAAAATGCGCTAATATTTACAAAAAATTCATGTAAAATAAAACGCAAAATAAATTTTGATTGTTATTTTACGTGTGTTACAAATAGTAAAAATTACTTTATGAAGTTACCGAAGTATTACATTTTTTAATATAATTTCAATTCACTGCTTTCACACACTGCAATTACACGCTCATCTAAATTAATCAAATGACACTATGAATATTGATGCTAACTTTGTAACTTTTTTTTTAATTTAAAATTTTTAATGAGAGCTTTTTAAACTTTTACAGTTTTTTTATATGCAATTTTTTTGTTATTTTTGATGATATTAGTAAGTATTATAGAATTGAGTAGTTATCAACCTATAATGAGGTGAATTACACAATATATCACAGTTGGTATTGTAACTATATTCAAAAAACAAATTTTTGAAACATGCAAATTCATGAATTTACAGTTTTGTTCACACAAAATATCATCCTTTTAAACATTATTTTGAATGTAATACAAAAATTTGTTTCTCAAACTTATCTAGAAAAGCCTTTTTATGATTTTTTTATGATGACTTAAAAATCTATTAGAAAATAGTCCAATGATTTAACATTTGTTTTAATAGCAAACATGATGAAAAACTAAAAATTATTATTATTATTGACTCACGTGTTGCTGAAGAATTTTTAAGAGGCAGTGATGACTTTTAAAATATTTTTTTCTTGATAAATATTTAATGGTTGTTGTCTTAAAATGTTTGCTAACAAACCTAATGACTTATTTAGGTTTAAGTTTTTACATCTTTTGTAGATTCATAGCTAGAGCTATTATCTTCTATGCTAAATCCAGAATTACTATCTTCACAAGTTTGTTCGACTTCACAAGAATCTTCCTTCTTAAAGTTTTATTAAAATGTATGATAAGTTGTCTTATCAAAATTGAATTTTATAAATTCTCTTTAGTTGATTACCTTAACTTCATTACTTTCATCCTCAACCGTTCGTCTTTTTTTATCAGCAGAGTCGCCAAAGTCTTGATCAGACTTCCTTTTCCTCGAAAGTAAGTCCATTTCATTTCTCGGAGATGTACTGCCATTAGAACTTTTAACTTTCTTTTGAAGGAGAGATGCAGGAACGTATTGAGCCAAATCTTTTTTCTTCAAGTATCTAACATCAATCGACATACCTTTTCGATACATTTTGATTTGTTCAGCATGTCTCATTGCTAAAAAAAACCATAGTTAAGTAATAAGTAAAGATTTTTTCATAAATAATCAAAATTATTATAAAAGTAAACGTACTGTTGTCGACAAATGAGCGAGCATCACTGGTTAAATCAACCTTGATTTTTCCATTATCTGTTTTGTTAAAAGTAAGCCCGATAAACCACATAGTCATAAATTGACTTTCTTCATCATTTAGAGGTTTGAATGATGTAGGATTGATGTGTGCTAAAGATATTGTATGATTCCTCTCTAGAACTCCAACAAAGTGTCTCAATTTAGATTCAACCATTCCAGACCATTCTAACTGATCCTCGGCATTTTCACTATTGGCCATTAACAGCACATAATGTTTATATGTACCAAAGAAATCTGGGGGCTCAAATAATGAGCTCCACTCAGCTTTACCCATATTTATCAATTGTGTTGTTGCCAGACCATTTTCAAAAGCTGTTTGCATAACTTGACGAGTTGATGCTAAAACATTGAAAGTTGAGTTTTGGTGAGGATACGCTGGAGTGATGATAGGCATTAAATGATATCTATCTGGAACATTGATTCTTGGGTCCCAAACAGTAAACCCAAGATTTGGATTAGATGGTGCCTTCAGAAACACAGGATTTGGCCATTTCCAGGAAGAAAAAACAAGGAAAAACTTTTCAATAAGCGTTGCAGCAACAGCATTTGGATATAGTTGACAAGTTCTAGCCACCAACATGGCCCAAGAAACGCCACCAAGATAGCCAAGTACGTTGCTATATATGCCTTGTTCTGAAAAGTTGAAATTTTATACATGTTTAGTTATACATCAGTTTTTTAAAAAATTTTTGACCTTAAAATTTTATAAAAATGTATGCTTACTTTTGGCCCATAATTTAATTGCTCTGAGAGCTAATCTAAAGTTGCTAATGTTTGGTACAAGACGTAGTATCTCATCAGTGACTCTGCAACCATTCAAACTCCTGACACACTTTGCATCAAGATTTTTTAAAATAAGATCATCTTTTAAATCTGTCGATTCTGGAACCTCTTTCATTGCGAGTCGAGCAAAAAGCATATCGATTTCAATGCCATCAAAATTCATTTTTATAACTGGCACAAAGGCTTCTTCGACAGCTCTCAAGTTGGATACCTCAGGCTGAGCTTTAAGTAGCTCAAAAAAAGATGAAAAATAATCTTCTCTTGTTATGTGTCTTGGAGCGACGCATAATGCATCAATGTCGGCTCCTTTATCGTGTACTCCTAACCTGTAAGACCCAAAGGTGTAAATTTTACCTCCGACCTGGTCGGCTACGTTAGCAGGCATATTTCTTCCAATGCTAGTGTCACGAATCCACTTCCTCACAAGTGTATTGAGTTTGCTGTAACATAAAAAATGAACATAAATTATATTACTAATGTTTTATAAAAAGTATAAGTATTTGTAAAATTTCGTGCGACATATACCTCAATATTTCCATTCGTTGATTGAGTTCTTCTTGAGTCTCGTTTACATTAAACTTTTCCAATGTTTCTTTAAGCTCTTCCGTTTTTGCCTTATCGATAGGTTTAGGTTCTGCAGTGCTTATCGCCGAAGTCATACCGAGGGTCCGGGGCGATCCAGCACTATTACTAGTGGTTTGAGGGTTTTGAGTACTCATATTGACGATTCTACTGAGTGTTATGTTTTTGGTCAATAATATGAGCGAAAACTCTATTAGAGAGCGTATTGATGGGCCTGTACCTCGGTTTGTTCTAGAATTCTCAGCCCATATAAACTTTAGAGCAGACAGTTATGTGATTTTATTCAATTTGTTTAGAGCTTGACTGTCTATGATCTAACCAAACTAACTTACTCGTTTGCTAATAAGCAGATGATAAAGTTACAAAATTACAAGTAATTTGCAAAACTACGTTGAGTCAGTCGAAAACAGCAGTAACCTAAAAGAAAGAAAACACTAGGCAGCACAGTTTTTTGCAAACAGCACATGAAAAGTCACGGAACGAGTCACTTGGAAACACAATTATTGCACTGGCACTATTGACTGCCAAGCAAATCTCGTCTTTGGCAACTTAAGTCTTGTACACGATTACTTATAGAATTAGTGAGGCTAGGTAAGGTAAACGGCTGGTCTGAGACAACCGATGATGCTATAGAAGTGATGCTAGAATCATTAGCTCACCGAGGTTGATCTTGAGCTGTGTTCGCTACGACTTCTACGGCCAACTGACTCGTATGGAGAGTAGAGACAGCTTCGCGTTAACTGTATTATGCTACTGCTTCTCTCTGCTCCCCTCCCTCACGTTACACGTTACACGTATAATATTCAATCGGCATGCGCTGTTCGCCTCTTTCCAGACTTTCGTAAAGTAGGCCCAACGAGTAACGAAGCAGAGCGGAGCGGGCCAGTGTGCTAGAGCTGTTTAGTGCTGCCTCTGGTGTTCAAATTTAGAAATCGCACATGTAAACAAACACCTCTTCACAGCTGAAGCTGTATCAAGTTATGCCAGTAAAAGTAGCAGTAAAAATGAATAATGTTGAATTGATTGCACTTGTAAAAAAGCAATTGACAAAGATGTTACATACGGCAGCTAAAATTACAGCATTGATCAGCGATATACTTAATGTATATTTTGAGCCTTGTAGTGAGATTTAGTTTTCTGAAGTGAAACTTCTTTCGAGTTTTCTTACATCAAAAATTTCAGACTATCATTGGCAAACAGTGATATCTGTTTTTATTTGGTTTATAATGCTGCTTACATAAGTTTTGAAGTTTAGTAAAGCGAAGTGATATATGCTCAAGAAGCTAGTAATTATACAAGTAAAACAGCTATAATAAAATATACGTCAGTCTACTGTAGCATGTTTTCTAATAGAAGATTTGTTAATCTTTATACTTTCCGTTAAGCAGCACTAATCAGCTATTCTGCAGCATGTATGTAACTTATGTGGATGATAGGCAGTGATTAAAATCATATGAAAATATAGCAAGAATCATAGAAATCATAGAAAACATAGTGCAGGATTTTTCCATAAGTGTTGAAGATTAAGAGGCTTTTGGTTTGTTAACCAGACATGTCTGGTCAAAATTATTAAAAAATTATAGACCAACATGTGTGAAAAAAGGAAAAAATTAAATGATCTTTTTGAGTAAATATTGAATAGATTTAATATAAAGGTCTAGCCTTTGAAAAAATTCCAAAAAACTCAGTCCACTAAGGGCATTACTCTAAAGAATTTGGTCTGAACTTGACCTAAAACAGATAACTTACCCGGGAGTCATTCCAACCGTAATAAGTTTAGCAATAAATTGTTCTAGATAAAGTAACAAAAAAATATATTATGGTAAATACAAAAGTCTCAATTCCTATTAAATCTGCAATATGAGAGTATACAATCACAACAGAGACGTAAAGTGTCTAATCGACTCGACAAACTCACATTTCTGATAAGAAATATTTTGTCTCAAATAGTGCTGTACATACGTAGAAGTTGCACAGGTTGCTGCTATCTGTGTAATGCCTTTTTCATTTTGATAATGAAATGAATATCATTTAATATTAAATGAGATTTGAATACAAAAATGCTTTAATAACACTAGCATACAAGTAACAATTATATGAATCACGAAAACAAAGATTGCACAGTCTCTTTAACATATAAGTCCCGTGACAATACATGCAGAGATACCAAAGTTCATATTTTATTTTGCTTTTTTTTTATTGCTTATTAATAATAATATTCTATAAAATTAATAATAATTTTTATAATGAATCTTCACAAAAATCTGTTCTTAAGAAGTTCCATATGTGAAATTTCCTTTAATATTTCCTTGACTCTCGTGTATTTGATTTCCCAAAAATTTTCCATCAGCTTTGATTAATTTTAAACAATCGCTCAAAAAATTACCGAAAAATTCTTGCGCTCCAGTAAAAGAATTTCGACCAGAAAGATCGAAATTAATATTTCCATCGAATCTATCCTGGCGTCCCAAAAGATTAGATAGTGTAGGAATACCAAGGAAATTTAGTAGATTAGCTTGCTATAATATCATATTACATATAATATGCAATTATGTCATTAGACACATTTTATTGTTAATTAATTCTTACTCACTGGTATTTGGGCAGTTGTTGTAACGAGGACCAAGTAAATAATTAAGAAAAAAACGTATTCCATTATAATTCGATAAATTTACTTTGAATCCTATAGACCAAATAATATACCGTCGGTTTTCACTTATTATTATATAGCAAAAAATGACAATGACAAATTTTAAGAAACGCTATAAAATAACTTATATTATTGCACATGATACTCAAATATGCAGCCTTAAATTTTTCTTCAAGTCACAATTAGTTTTAGCTAAGCACTAACACGTAAAATGCTAATTTCTATTCCTGTCTTGCTGTAACAAATGTCATATTGTAAGTGCAAATCTTGTCAAAAAGATATATGTATATGAAAGATCATTCTTTTAAACATATTGCCATATAAATCCACGGTAAAAATTCACTATGAAATTAATATTATTTTACAAGCGAAACATTTTCGCCACGGATTGAGATGTTTTCCAGATTATGGCGAATTCGGAACACATTGAAAATTTGGTTTGAAAATATAATTTTCTATGATATTTACATCATGAAAGCACAATTGAAACACCTTTATTACAAAGGAAATTTTTCAAACTTTAATTATACGACTTGTTTTTTTAACAACAATTGCGTAAGCTCTACATCCTTGAAGTCAGATAACGCGTCTGAAATAAAATATAAAAATAGAAAATAACTTTAAGATATTTAATTTTCCAAAGAGTCAATCACGTAAATTTTTCCATAGTACATTCATTTTAAATGATGCATTTTTTAAGTAACAACGATTACTTAATAATTTTACAAAAATGCAAAACCTTGGCCCAAAAACGATTCATAATAGAAACGATTTTCTGCTTGCAGATTTGACTTTGTACCAAATATGTATATAATATATATTATGCAATGTATATGTTGTTGTACTCGAGAAAGCGCAGGATCGTGGGCGAAATAAGTGCACAACACTTGGCAAGCGTTGTGTCTGAAAGAGAAGCGCCACGAGAGGCAATTAGTATCCGAGACTACGGCGACGACCATGTGCACTGCTCACAGAACCCTGCTGAGTACTCTTCGCGGTCGCGGCGGTTAATTGCGATCAATTAGAATGCTGCATACACATCCCTTCCCTTTTACCGCCTTTTATTTTGCACGTTGTTCTCTTCTTCAATTCGTCCGAGTACAATAGAGAACGTTTTGCTTCTCTTTCTTTCCCTATACAATGTTTTTTTGATCATGCATAATTTTACATCCGCACTAATGCCCAGTTACTGATATAAGTTAACTTAGGTTCGTTGTGACATTAGTTTTAACTTTATAGATTTTTAAAGTGAGACTTGGTTGATTGCATCGAGAATGAGCCCATATATAAGATGAGCGGAATAATCGTAGCAATAATTTCTATTATCTAGACCGATTGAGGTCTCTATTTTGGCCTCAAAAAAGTTATTTTCATTTCACGGGAAGAGTTATTTTCGGGCCGCGGGGTATAAAAAATAGTATACAGGCCTAAGCCGCGAAAACAGAAAGCCTCAGGGCACGTGTTTATTAGCCTCGGCCACTAATTACGCATACCCTGAGACTTTTCTGTTTTTCGCGGCCTAGAACAGTAATATACTATAATAATTTAGTGTTGATAATTTATTAAATTGTTTTAAAAATTCCGAAAAAATTCACGCGCTTTCTAAGAATTTTTCGTTCTTTGAATTTTTTTGCTCAAGTCATTCTGAATGTGATAAAAAATCGTAAAAGTGATTTCCTACGTTCAAAATTATTTAGAAATCGTTACATTTTCAATATTTGCAATTTTCTAAATAAAAAAGGAATACCTTAAATGAAAAAATACAAAGATCTCCCCGAAATCTATTCTGATAAAGTACGCGAATATCATAATTTTTTTTCTGGTCATTTACGCGTAGTCATTTAACATAAAGTTCTGTAGGAATCTCAGAAAACTTGTATCAAAATTTTTGGTTTACGATAGAGAATTCAAAGATAAGCATTCATTCGTATATACTGGAGTAATAAGACGGTTATGTGACCGTTGTCGAGGCGCTTCAAATCCACCAACTGTCAAAGGGGTTTAATATCAATACTGTTTAATAGTCAGCTGTTCTCCTTTAGCAGTGCACTTGTACAATTTTTGCTGTGCTTTTCTTATTGATGCAAAGCATACGCATACTTATACAATACGGCGATTATCGCTCATTTACAGAGCAAGCGTTCGTACATCTGTAATTCATTTTTTCTCGAGTATATAAAGTGAGTTTTAATCTTCGGTGACACACAGAATCGATTGATTGATAAGTAATAAGGAAACCATTTGTCTAATGTCAATTGTGTAATGAACGCAATTTTTCTTTTTAGAAAATCAAAGTCAATAAAGTGCAAAGTGATGATGTTCACGGATTTTTGCTTGTTTCAAAAGTTCTTTGTACATGTATAACCTTCAATACGAAGAGATTTCCACATCTGTGAATATATTTTAAATCCACAGCAGTATTATACTCTAGCGAGTGAAGTAAGTGTCATTGCACGCTTATTCTGACTTCTGAAGAATACAGAAGATCTTTTTTTGCTATTTTACTTGCTTGCACAGTTGTTAATCTTAAGCTTACTTTGAATTATTTAATTTATTAGATTTTTTTCATTTGCCTTTAATCTATGAGATGTGTGTGTTATTATGACCTTGTACTTATTAATAATATATCTGGCTTCAGATATTCATCACATATTATGTTATTGGATAACTAATACTCAACCAACTTGTTTATATAGTTTTATTGTACTATTTTCTATTTTTTTTTCATTTGTCATTGACATATGACGTATTGGTTGATGGAGTGTCAAAGATACAGCTCATTTATTACTAAGAATTTAAATATTTTGACAATTCAAAAGTTTATATTTTGGTCATTGTTCAAGTTAATTGTTACATTTTTTCCTCGGTTTCAATATTAATTTAAAGTTAATAATTTTTTATTCATTATGATAATCAGAATCTATATTCTATGTTGATTGAAAGCACAAGTAGATTAAACATTTACATTCATAGCAAGTATGCGTTGGCTCTATAAACATTTATAGTTCTGACTTGATGTTTGCAAGGCATTGTGAATAGGTTTATGTACTTCTAATAAGTCTACGTGTATTAATGAGAGTTAGATTTGATAAGCATGATATTACTCCACAAAATTCCAAATTCTTATTTCATTTTCAACATTTTGTTCAAGCCCGAGATAGGGGGTAATTTTATGATGAAACTTTTCATGTTAAAGAAGCTAGAATGTACCATTTGATATTTGAAATTCTTCTTTTTTGCACCTGGTAAATAATTAATAATGTATGTAGCTAAAAATTTTAAAAGGAGCAAAGTATGCAATATAGTACATCTGATAATTTACACGTTTTCAATTTTGGTAGATATTGATTTTGACGTTATTATATGTTACACATGCCTTAGAAGCGAAACTTATTCTTTCCGTTATTCAATGCTCGAAATTTAATATTCTGCCTACAACGGTATCTGCCCAGTATCTGTTCTAACATATTTTATTCCGGAGTTTCATTAATAAAAATTTAAAAACACGACGTTAAAGTGCAAAAGCTCTGTGCGTGACAACGTAATAGCGTGTCTTGATAATTAAGGAAATTTCGAAACCTCTGAGGAAATGAACATGTTCAAATTAATTTTTTGAGTTTTCCACTAAATATATATTTATTTATGAATTATTTTTTAGATTACCAGTATTTTTCGGAAAATATTTTCAGTATGAATGTCAGAGAATAATTTTGAAGATTTTTATTATTTTCTTTACTTTGGAACCTAATTAAAAATCAATTTCTCATTCCAATCGTTATTTTCATAAATAACTGAGCTTTTTCCGTCTACATTCGTTTTACACATTTTTCTCTCGAATTATTTGTTTTTAATAGTGATGTAGGCAGTTGAACAAAGCGTGTATTATTTTGAAGGTTTTTTCTTCGGTAAACGTATTACCGTGGAAAAATGTGGGCGTTGAACGCTATCACTTTATTGTCGGTTGAAAGAAAAAAAAAGAAAGGAAAAGACAGCACTTATATTATAAATCAAAAATAAGCGGAAGGAAACGGTCGCTTCGATAGTATATCTCGACGCGTGAAACGTTTGAAGAGTGAAAAAATCCTGCATGAATGCAATAAGTTGACAGAAGGTATATTATTGGGATTACAATGGGTCAATCATTAGTGTCGGAAGTATTGGATTTTCATTGGTACGACTTTTTTGAGAGTAAGGTTTTGGCTTGCGTTGACTTTTCATTGCAACGACGAAATTCGTTGCTTATAATTAACCGCATCTCATGGATGCATAAGTACGCAAGAGGCTTCGCGATGGAAGCGGTTTATTGAAAATCAGCTTCGACTCATTGGAACGTTTGAACGAAGCGTCGGTTCGATCGCTCCGAGAAACTCGATGCTTTTCGAGCGATTTTTCGAAAAAATGCAGAATATCGAGGCTGGCTCGTGTTTCGTTGACTTTTCCTTAAAAGGGATATTTGGCAGGCGAGAGATCGACGATAAGCAGCCGGACGACTATGCGTGTGCGGTGTGACTCAGGCAGGAGGTCATATGCCCCCCTTCCCTTCCCTTCCCTTTGCGTCTGTTTGCAGATGTATCGTCTGCACACTCGATGCTTCGACACACATATCGGCCACATTACCGTTCAAGACATTACGTGGGTACCGATGGAGATTAAGTACACACAGCATATCGCGACGGAGAGAAAATGTGGAGAGCGAATGGGGATACGAGCAGTTTTGAGAAAAAGTCCCATTGGTAGGACACGACTCCCCCGTAGGAAGAAGCACACGCAGGTATCCGGAGCGAGCGAGAGGGCGAGATAAAAAGCCCAGCGCCGCTTCGGTAAAGAGAGAGAGAGAAGGGCGGGGGAGGGNGTTTTCTCCGAACGGGGGTGTGTACGCGGTGGAAAAGCTCTCCGCGCCAGCAGCAGCCAGCAAAGACAGTCCGAGCCTGTCCTCGAGAGCTTTCGCTGTATCGCGCGCGTGCGACTCGA
The DNA here is from genome assembly GCA_902732785.1 of Trichogramma evanescens. Taxonomy (NCBI): domain Eukaryota; kingdom Metazoa; phylum Arthropoda; class Insecta; order Hymenoptera; family Trichogrammatidae; genus Trichogramma; species Trichogramma evanescens. The sequence continues at coordinate 13,232 of CACVKI010144828.1, forward strand.
TATACGTACAGATTATATACCTATACATATGTACGCAGATGATAGAGGAGCTGCAGCTGGAAAAAAGAGCGTGTGGCAGCCCGAGGCAGTGCAAGAAAAAACGTCCATCGGTCAGAAGAGCGCGTAGAGATAGATCGCGCGACATCGTAGTATCGCGAGCACAGAGCACAGAGCGTCGAGGCAGCAGCGCAAGTAGTAAGGCTGCCAGTAGTAGTAGTAGTAGTAGTAGTAGTAGTAGCCAAGCCGATCGATGAAAGCTCTGTGTTCTCTCGCGTACCAGTGCCCATGTGCGTGACTCGGAGAGCGGGAGGAAGGAGAGAATCAGCAGCAGCAGCCAGCACGAGTCGAAGAGGAGTCGAGGCAGTGCTCCGCGCCGCCACCGCCGCTTCTTCTGTTGTTCCTGCCGCCGCTGCTGGCCGTTCCCGTACGTATCGCAGTGGCCCCCGCCCGAGGACGAATAGGCCCCCAAAATCATTGTGTCTCCGAAACACCATTGTGGCCGATTCGCGCAAAGTGTCACATTCGGTGTGCTGCGCGTAGTACAGCAGTGTTGTGTGCAGCTGCGACGGGGGGCTGGCTACACGTGCGCCGCCAAACGGGCCATTTTAATACGTTAAAAGCTCCGAGGACGTTAAAAATTCAAGCTCTCTCAGCACTTCTCGATCGACGCGACTCGAGTACTTTCCCCCAGCGAACCTTGATTATTGACAAGAGCGAAAGAGCAAATACACGCATCATCGGGAGCAGCAAATATTTGTGATTTTACCTAGTGCAGCATTTTGCCTTCGCTCGCTTGTATGTGTCTAGAATTAATGAGCATGACGACATAACCTCGCTTCTTTGCAATGCATAGTGCATACGCTGCAAGCTTTAATGCGCACGCCCTTCCACTATACGTAGCAACTTATATATGCACTTCTCTCTCTCTCTCTCTTTCATCTTGTGTATTGTGCAGCCCTTTCATTGACTTTTTTTTTAATACTTTTGTATGCTACGACTATCGAGCTTTTCCCAGCAAATAATACGTAAATGAGTCATTTTTATTGCTTTTATTTAATTGCTTTCTTTATTTACTTTCGTTTGGTCAAATCGGACAATGAGATAATTTAACTGTATTAATTTGCATTGAATTGTTCGTGGCTTGTCTCTAAAGCTAAGTCAACTTTGAGTCGAATTCAGAGCTTCGTAAATCGAGTTACTTTAATTCATCGACATATCATTATTGTTGAAATTATACGTTTTTTTATGCATGATTATTTAATTCGAAAAATCGCGTGATGTTAAAATACATCATAGTCTCTCGCTGAATTGCACCGCATTTGTCATTTGACTTTGTGTCTTTGTTGGCCAGAAAATTGTGCAGTTTTTTTTCAATATTCCATCGATTTTCAATTGATGCGATGCTCTTAACTTTTTATTTTCGTCCGCGAGTTCGGTACGAGTTTTTTTGTATACTGGTTTGTCTTTTGTAAAGTTTATAAAGAGAACGTCATTGAATTACTGTTAAACGAAAATATTCACGCCGTTAAATCAATTAGTGCGCGTCAAAACGTTGCGTGGTATATTTCGAGAAACACATCCTACGCACGGTGAGAATATGCACGTCGAACGACATAAAGTTCTCGTACGTTTCACGCACACGCTAAAACGTTAACTTGGTCTATATCGCAACAAACTACGTTTACTTCTCAATTTATGAATATATACCTGTAGCTCAGTTTTTTTTTTAGATGATTTTTTAAATCAAATTATTGAAAACTTGAAAGCAAAAAATTATAAAATGGACCAGATTTGACATTTAATGTTTTAATTTTCAGATTGAAATATTGTATTGAAAAGAAATTTTGAAAACTCATCAATCATGGCGTTCGCGGGTCTGAAAAAGCAAATCAACAAAGCCAACCAGTATATGACGGAGAAAATGGGTGGCGCGGAAGGAACAAAGCTCGACGACGAGCAGCTCGTGGAAATGGAGAGGAAAACGGACGTGACGTTCGAGCTCGTCGACGAGCTGCAACTGAAAACCAAAGAATTTCTCCAGCCGAATCCGACGGCCCGAGCGAAAATGGCAGCCGTCAAGGGCATCGGCAAACTCAGCGGCCAGGCCAAGGCCTCGACTTACCCACAGGCCGAAGGCATCCTCGGCGACTGCATGCTGCACTACGGTAAAAAAATGGGCGACGAGAGCATCTTCGGCCAAGCCCTCATCGAGGTCGGCGACGCCATGAAACAGATGGCCGACGTCAAGTACTCGCTCGACGACAATATCAAGCAGAACTTCCTGGAGCCGTTGCACCATCTGCAGATGAAGGACCTGAAGGAGGTGATGCACCACCGCAAGAAGCTGCAGGGCCGACGACTGGACTTCGATTGCAAGCGCCGATGCCAGGCCAAGGACGACGAGATCCGCCAGGCCGAGGAGAAGTTCGCCGAGAGCCTGCACCTGGCTCAGATGGGCATGTACAACCTGCTGGAGAACGACATCGAGCAGGTCGCGCAGTTGGCCACCTTCAGCGAGGGTCTGCTCGAGTACCATCAGCAGTGCGTCGAGATCCTGCGGACCCTGTGCGAGCGACTCATGGAGAAGAAGGAGGAGGCGGCGAACCGGCCCAAGGACGAGTTCCAGCCGAAAACCCTGACCGATTTGCGCATAGACGCCATTCACTTGGGAGGCGACGGCATGAACGGCAACAAGCGCTCCCAACTCGACCTCTTCCCAGCGAATCAGCCACCGAGCTCGACCAACGCGTCGCCGTTGGCCTCGCCGAGCGTCATACGCTCACCGGCCAAGACGCCGATGCAGCCGCAGCCGGGACAGCAACAGCAGCAGGGACAGCCGGGACAACAGCCGCAGCAGCAGCAGCAGCAGCAGCAGCGACAGCCGTGTTGCACAGCTCTGTACGATTTCGAGCCGGAGAATCCGGGCGAGCTCGGCTTCAAGGAAAACGATACGATCACTCTGATAAAGAAGATCGACGATAACTGGTACGAGGGCACTGTTAACGGTCGCACAGGCTACTTTCCCGTGTCCTACGTTCAAGTTGTCGTGCCGTTGCCTTAAGCCGTTTAAGCTTACAAGCACACATGTAATCCGTGTCTCTTGATCGTGCATCTATTCAAATTAACATTATCATTCATAACTATCGCTACGAGTTATTGTATTGAAAACAAAAATATTTAAATAATTGAGACGCGCGCACCGCGTCACAGCTGGTATGTAATCGTGTGCGTGTGCCGAGTCTGCGTGAGTGTGTGTGTGTGATGCTGTTGTGCATGATGACCGATGATAATAATGACTTTTACCTTCGGATTACCCAAAATAATAAATAACTATTACAATACTGTTATATGCAAGTCCTATAATATAACAATTATTCTTGTGTCATCGATGGTGTTATTATATTCAAGTAACGATTTTCTCGCGCTGTGACTGTTACAAATCTATTCTAAATAATTTTAATAGCGTTTCTAAACGATACTCTTTCTTATTTCTATCATTTTACAGTCTTCTTGTCCGTTTGCTCGTTTTAAACGTTTTTATTATAGATAGGTACCGAAACTCTATTTAAGATAATATAACAAATGATGAAGTATGACTGTACGAGTTAATGTACATATACACACAACGCATAAATTGCTATTCGAACATTTTTTTATGGGATAACAAGTCGATAATAATGGCTGAATCTTCTTCAATCGAATAGCTAATTGAAAGAAAAAACTACCAATAAAAAATGATAGGAAAATTTTTTAAAATTGTATTTGTGCGTGTACACTGCGGTCTATTAAATTAAGTGAAGCTCGCGCCGATCACAGTTATCCGCGAATTTAGTCAGCTCTGATTCGATCATCCAGGAGTTGTGTTAGAAATCTGGGAAAACGTGAGAAAGAGACAAAGATAATAAGGAAGAAAGAGAAAAGGACAGGTATCGAAAACAACAAAGTCAAGCTTTTTAGATTGTATTGTACTTGATGCGTCGAGCGTTGAAATTTTTTTCATCGGATATTGTCTATGTTTTGATCAACAGCGTAAAAAAACACAATAAAAGTATTAAACACAAAGGTGCCTACTAATTAAATGGATGATGAGTTAACAAGAATAAATTGATATTAGGAAACATATCTCGACACGATTAACTTATATGCATTTAAAATATTCTATATGATACGATTTAGATTGTAGACCTAGATTTCTGATACTCTCCCGATCGTTTAATTGTCTATGATGGTAGAAAAAATTGAAAAAAAAAAATTGAAGATGACGATGACAATTTTTTGCATTTTACGCAAAGTGTGAGAAAAATACATACACACGGGTATTATGACCTAATTCGACAATACTGAGTAATTTATAAAATACGTCGTCACAACGGTGTCTTGTCTTGAGAAAAAAACAACAAATAATAAGATTTTGTGTTTTGTAAATATTATCCATAGTTTTGCGATTGATTTTTAGTTATTATCGTTTCAAGCCATTCCATTTATTTGTATTCTTAGTCTTATTGTTCATATTATAGTTATCGATACGCTTTTCGTTTACAGGTTTACTCACGAGGGAATAAAATCCCTCTATTCCAAAAATAATGTAAACAGAAAAGTAAAGCAGTTTATAGTCAATTTTTATCTATATTTTAGTCTATAAACTTGAATGTTGTAACATATGAATAAACATTATTAAAATACATAAGCTTGGGTCTATATAATAAACACATAATTCGATGGCTCTGGGTAAAAGTTTTGGCCATAGAAGTTCTGAAACAAACGAAACCTGTATACCATGTTACTTTAAGAGCGATCAAGTATGTATATAATATACACCCATAAAACACTCCCACACACACGACGACAATGATAAGTTGTCTTTGATGATATACCTTGATGAAATTATTATTATGTACCTATTGTATTATCTTTTGTATAATTGCTACAATTACGATTGCGTTTTATCGACATTCCTTACGATTTATTGAATAAATGTGTAATATCGATCGATCGTGAATAATAAGCTATCCTCGTCGACGAGCGAATGTGAGATACGTACTATAATGACGAATAAGTGTATAGTAGCAATAGAATAATTACATGACATCAGCCCATCATATAAATATATGCGAAAATACATGAACGGTCTTAGACGCACACCCTGCGAATAATTAAAATGATTGAATGAGGAGTACATAAGGGTTGCGTACAAAAATTGTAATTCACAACACACATATCCCACAAAGTAGTTGAATCAAAGTCATTGAAACAAAAGCGACAATATATTGATGTATATGCTGATTCATTTTCTGATTGACACATGAGTGTATACTCAATGATTGCTTTTGTTTTGAATTTTTTCCATTGTATTTAGTACTTTTTAACAGCAACTTTTCGTATTTTCTTCTCTTTGTTTTTTGAAGCAATAGAAATTATAATATAATACAGAAAAATGAAGAGAAAAAATATTAAGTTTGCGAGGAAAACTTGTAATTGTAGGGACAGACTGATATAATCATTACAGTAGCGAACAGCAGTTTTGAGAATTATAGTAAAATTTAATCTACACGTGCATGTGTATATGTACACTACTAGAAAAAGTTATATGAATAGATTAATAAAAAAATAAGAAAAGTGAGTTAATTGGTTATATCATATATATTTACGCGTTGTTTTGCTATTGAAAACGAAAATTATAAAAATTATAATCACGAGTCAATCACTATACATCTAACGATAAACAATAATAAAGTAACGATACAAAAATAACATAATATGCGAATAAGAAGTATATAATTCAGCGAGAATAATATAATGATATTGAGAAATAAAAAAAGTAAAGCTGTCAATCTTTTAAGCGTTCGCAAGATTTTATATAGTGTAGTAAGTAAATATGATACATGTAATTCCATTTGATTATGATTTGGTTTTTCAATTCCATAAGGTTTTTAAATCTAATTCCGTCGACGAAATTATTGACGTTTTTGACTTTTTAAATGGTTGATGAATCTGATTGTGATCGTTTAAATTTTCCATGTTGAATATTAATACCCATACATTTGTATTATACATTAATAATAAAGTTTCTATAAATTGTTGAATTATCCCTCGACTTTTCGAAGCTTGGTGTTTATACATGAAAACGTTTATCAATGTAGATTTTGACCGTATGGAAATGAAAATCTCAAAAAAAGCAAATGTTTCACGAAGAAAAAAAATAAAGTAATGAAAAGTATGAATTTCGATATAATGTTAAACTCGATACATATGCTCCTGCTATTGCACATAAAATAAGAACAGAGCCGTGTAACTAGAGGTTACAGAGTTTAGCATTTTGTAAGATAGTATTATATTATGAGCGAACGTTGTTGATGAATTTAATTTTAGCATAGAGAAAAAAAGGTGACATGTTAAGTTTATCATGCTGATTAAAAAAAAGTGATATTTAATTAAAGTATAACCAGAGAAGAATTATAATCATTATTGTATGAGTCACTTGAAATAATGAAAAAGTAAACGAAAGTTCAAAATAAATGAAAAAAATGAAAATAAAAAATAAACTAGTTTATACTTGAGGTATAATTTGCAAAAATTTTCGAAAGTTTACGGAGATAAGAAGGAATCTATGACGATGTTCACGATTGTGAGCTGCGTCTTTTATTTCGACGAAAAAAAGAGTATATCGCATCAAGTTTTAAAGTCGCAAATATTTGATTTCAAATGCCGTCAATCTTTTAGAGTATACGCTACAAAGAAACAACTCACATTGTATGGTAGTCAGAATATTATTGTAAATTACGATGTTAATCAATGTTCAATGATACTCATATTAAATAAACTGTTCAAAGAATAAATATTAGTCAGTTATGTCCTTTGGTGATTTGCCCGTGAAGTGCGTCATCGCCGCTGCCGGCTACTAGCGCGACTTTTTTTTCGGCTGGTCTATTGCTTTTAATCTCGAGCGTCGTAAATTCGCACCGCGCTCGGCGCTTAACGAGTTACATAGCAGTCTCGAAAACACCTGCAATAGCCTATTATCGCGTCGTGTCTGGCCGCGCCGAGCGAGTATAAATATAAATCCATCGCGCTCGAGCTCGCAAAAGGAGTCCTCGTTTTCCTATGTCCACGCGCGCGCGAGTCGGAAAAACGGTATATACTCGGCTGCAGGCGCGTGTGTATACGCGCGTCACAAGCGAGGAATAAGAATGTTTTCATTTAAACACCGGTAGCCTATATGGCGCGCAATAATACGTCAGTTTTCCAGTAGGCGACGGCAGCGATGAAAAGCTGCTTTTCGTACCGTTACGAGCTTTATTTTTACGCGACGATATTCAGGCCTTGGCGCGATGACGCTTCATTTCGCTTATTGTTCGCATCGACTCTTTTTCGTTCGCATATACGCGTTTTATTGGCCAAGGGAGCTTGGCAAGCTTTGCTGCGAATCGATACAGAGGAATGAATATGAAAAAGCGCGTCGCGCCAACGTTGGTTATAAATTCTTCAAGTTTATGTAAAACTTTAAGCGAACTATTAACTTTTCAACTCTAATTAGCTCGGCTAAATTTTTACTCCACGCACATATTCGAATGCAGCATACGAATGGTAAATTGACTTATGCAATTACTTTATGCGAATATTTGAATTTCTCATATTATCTAAATTAGCTGTGAAAATACGTGTCCATATAGAAAAGCAGCACGCGAGTTTATCGCTTGGTCGTAAAATTCATATTTTCGCGCACTTTTACAATGCTTTCTTTTTCTCTCGCCGATGAGAAAATGAAAGAAAATAAGAACATGCATGTAATCACTCGGTCGAATCGTAAAAAAAAGTAGTTATCCCCGCGAATCAAGGCGAGAAAAATTGCTCTCTTCTCTCGCGCGACAATAAATCACATGGCTTGATATACTTGGTCGCGCGGAGCAAGAGCAGCCCATTGCACGTTTGATATTCGAGAACGATAAATTCGTCACGATTTTTTTGTTGCCCGTCGCGTCGATTTTCTTAATACTTTCGCGTTGGCAATGCGGCCCATTGTGTGTATTTCGCAATTCCATCCAAAGTCGGAAGTCGCCGTCGTCGTCGTGGCGTCTGTCGGCATGTCGTAAGCGCGCCAACTATTCGTGAACTGCGCCCGATCGATACCATTGCATAGCAGCTGCGAAAATCGATGTAAATGCGACTCATATCGAATAGCAAAGCAATAATAATTATCAAATTAAAAGTTTTACGACAAAAATCGCGCGCACATAAATCGAGGCGAAAAACGAGGCGCTTTCTATCGGGCTCGCGAGCGTACTTTGAGCGCTGACAGGATGAAAAAATTTCGCCTTTACCTCTTATTAACAGTTAGTATATCCATACGTGCCGCGCTCGCGGTGAATTCGCAGAATCGTTGACACTGCCTGACTGCATTCAAGCTGCCAAGACAAAAAAAAACCAAAAAAAAGCAGAGACTCGCGCCTGTATGCGGCTGTATGGCATAAAAGTGCAGTTGGAATCTCGGAGCGTACTGACACAATTACATACACGTGCGCGCCCATATATATACACGGAGTACAGGAGGCACAATATCTTACGGCGTGCATGACACTCGAGGATTAGAAAAGGAGAGCGTATCACACGCGAGTTCTATATAAGTAAAAAGAATTTCCGAGCGCACGAGACAGCAGCGGCTTATCCTCCTTGTCGTTCATTCCATACGTGAGACTGTCTATGTATGGGGATCGCAGATAAATATCCACTTTTTAACGCCGAGTCCGAGCTTCGACTCGAGCGACCAGTCCAACATTGCTGCACATTATTGCACGCTGTTTCTTTTCTTTCTCTGCTTGACGTGATTATTTGCCTTTTGGTTCGATATGCCTCGGACAGCAATGCGCCAAGTTCGTAAATTAGTTCGATTTTTAATTGTGTCATGTGAATTAACAACTGCTGTAAATTAAACTGCGATTGCTTCGCTGAAATTGGCCACTAATGTCGGCACGTCTGCATACGTGTATTTTATTGTTCATTTAACAGGTGTAAGGTTGTTAAATTATTTTTCATAGGTAACTGCACCCACTGCGCTATCTTTATAGCCTCGTGACTTTCCATTTGTCCTTTGGAAAATCTACAATGAAAATTTGATCGGTATTGTTATGGAATTAAACATTTTAAAATCTTAGCTTGGATTGTTCAAACGAGTGTCCTAGATTACGCCAAAAATTAACTGTTCCAGTCGATTCAGGAGAAACTCTCAAGCGACCGATTTCAGATTGCTTATGTCGAAACTAATAAGCAATTTTACCGATAGGCACGAATTTTCTTTTCGCGTTCGCAGGGTCAGAGTCTCGATTGAGAAAAGAAAAATCTGTCAAACCGATACAGATTAACATACAGAACCGACTGAATACGAATATACTCGGATCAAAATTAAATCTATACCTAGGCGTTCGGCCGCCGACTAAAATCGTGATTTCGTGACTAGGGGAAAAAAAATGGGCTCTTAATATCGTGGCTTGATCGTTACATTGGAATTGTGCTATACTACACCATCGAGATAAAAAACTCTAGATACATGCCACGCTCACATTGACACTTGAGTTAATGCCGCAGGTATAACTATTACCGCACAATAGTTTAATCTCTTATAACCCTAAGCAAAAATAAATTTTCAATTCAAGAATTATGATAGCTGATGAAAAAAACGTCAAGTCAACTTAATTACAAATGTATTGTAAATACTTTATTAAAGCAAATACATACACTTACTAATAAACAAATAAAACTCATCGAAGAGTATTTAGATTATTCATGCAAACTTGAGAAACGTACCTCATTTTTGTTTTTCTACCTTAACGCGCGAGAGGACAAGTGCAGCTAGCGCGAGTGATGTAATAATCAGAAAAAGACTATAAATATTTAACTCGCTCATATATAGCGACGATTGATCGATGATATATATTTACAATTCATTTTGTTTCTGAGAGTTGATCAAGATTTACTGATTTTCACACGAAAAGTACTCGATCGTAGTCCGAGTCTCTTCAGCAGAGTCGATGATTGCCATATTACACAAGATTATGAAGCCAAGTAGCACGTAAATAAAAAACGAGTTTTTATCAAGCCTTAAAGTGGGAGTTTTACATAAACGAGTATTGACTTTATCTTCGAGTTTGCGTTCGCGATCGGAGTGGACGCAACTTAGTCCGCGCGATGCAGCATAGGCGCGACGACGATGGAGTCACCACCGAGTGCAGCTGCAATCGTTTCGCAAGCTCACGTGCTTCTGACATTGGCAGTGCTCGCTTTTTATTTCTATCTGAAAATCGTGGTTTACGGTGTGTGGAAGAGGCGCGGGATCGAGCACGATGAGCCGTCGATTCCACTGGGCAACTTGCCGATTTCCTACTTCATCGGGGACACGACGCTGGGTAAGATGATCTATCCTCCTCTCTCCGAGCTCCTCGCGTTTAATCGAATGAAGCATGTTTCACGCAGGCTCCGTTGTAAAAGCCAGCTACGAAAAGCACAAGAAGCAGCGATTTTACGGCATTTATCTGCTCAACTTGCCCGTGCTCGTAATTAACGATCCCGAGCTCATACAGCTCGTGCTGGTGAAAAATTTCAACAATTTTTACAATCGCGGCACACTGTACAATGAGAGCAAGGATCCATTGTCGACTGGAATAGTCAGGCTGTACGACGAAAAGTGGAAAAGGCTCCGGGAAAAACTCTCGCCTCTATTTACTTCCAAGAAGCTCAAGCTCATGCTTCCGCTGGTTCAAGAAATTTGCGAAGAGATGATCAAGGTCTTCGACGATGCTCTGATCGAGTCCAATGTCTTGGAAATCAAGGCACTGGTCACTAGGTAAAGAGCACAACAAATGCTTAAAAGTCTTAAATTGTTTAATTATTTACAGCCAATTATAGATTCACGATAGATTGCATCTCCTCCATCGCTTTTGGTTTCAACGCTGATAGTCTACACGAGCCGGACAGTGAATTTTTGAAAAATGGCCAAATCAGTAATAGCTTTGGTCGAATTTTTTTGCTCATCAGTTTTTTTAATACTGAACTAGCACCTTTTTATCCACTACCAAAAAACAGGAAACAAGTGGAAACATTCTTCGTTGATCTCTATGAAAAAATGGTCAGCCATCGCAAAAAAAACAACATCAAGAGGCCTGATTTTCTAAATATGATAATGCAGTTGGTAGATTATGGCACCATCCAAGAAGACAACGAGCCAAAAAGTGCGCCAAGTGGCTATGCACCGAAAAGTAAGTAGTTGAACATTTTCTTTACTTATCGTATCGAGTGATCAATTGTTAAATTTTAGTAACGGTAGCCGATAAATTGACCGATACCGAGGCAATCGGTCAAATAATGATATTTTTCGCGGCTGGGCAAGAAACCACATCTGCAGCTATCACTAACTGTTTGTACGAATTAGCTCTCAATCAAGAAGTTCAAGAAACTTTGTATCGAGAAATAAGAGAAGTGAACGACAGTCCGGAAGGATTAACCTACGATAAGCTTTTTGATATGCCATACTTGGATATGACGTTCCAAGGTAACCCAAGTTTTTTACAGCAATTTCGAGGGAAATGCTTCTTAGTCAAAATTTATATTATTTTACAGAAACGTTGAGGAAACATCCTGGTACACCTGTACTAAACAGACAATGCAGCCAAGATTTTCAAATCCCTGGCTCAGATTTTTGTATAAAAAAAGGCTCAAAATTAATCATACCAACCATCGGCTTACACATGGATCCAGATATTTATCCCGAGCCCGAGATATTTGACCCAACACGATTTTCTAACGAAAACAAAGTGAAAAGAAAAAATTGCACTCATTTGCCTTTCGGAGATGGTCCTAGACACTGCATAGGTAATAGATTCATATATATGCCATTAGCATTTAACAATTGATCAAATCTACCATGATATGTATGTGTGCAGGTAAACGTCTTGGAACTTTAAAACCTAAAACTGCCATATACTACTTGATCTTGAATTACAAGTTCATGGCGAGCGATAAAACGCCCAGACCGATGACTTACTTGCCCGGCTATTTCGTTCAAGTTCCGGTTGACACATATCTAAAAGTTGAAAAAAGATGATGAATGATCTGAAGCAGGACTATTTTTCTATCAACAGGGATGAATGGTTTCAGATAAGAAAATAATCAATTTTTTTCAACGAAATTATGCGTTCGTGTGTGATATGTGAAATTCAATTACAGGAACGCATTCAATTCAAATGTTTATGTCTAAGGAGGTATGATCTTGATATCAAGTTTAGCAGTCACAATGATTTTACATTAAAAAGCTATGTTTACACAAATACATATTCTGTTTGCGTAATTCTTATTTTTTTCCACCTGACAAAATGCCAACAAGATCGCGGAAAGTTGATATTTTCCCCGTTCAATCGACATTGGGATACATCATAATAAACGTCAAAAAGTTTTCTCTAATATCAAGCACGAGGCTTGCTTACACATATAATAACGTAGTTTATATTATGGTAAAATGTTTGCACACAGGTACGTACACGTGGCACTTTTCCTTATATGTATTACTTATAAGTAAACTTTCTCTCTGAGCGATGTCGAGGGTAAGCTCCAAAGGAGATCGATTATATGGCTATGCGTGTCTTTATATGCACGGCCTATCGTCTACGCGTCGATGTCCTGCCTGGATTACAAGTCGACCGAAAAGCTTGTGTAATGCTGGAAAGCGCGAGCAGCCCGAGAGACATTGATATAAGATTTACTATGCTAGGATGTGGTCTTTGTTGCGTTTGAATTATATATCGTACCGAATTCATGGTGCAGCCAAAGAGTCGATTTTGTAATAATTTCTTTCGAGTTAAATTACGAGTGTGATTTTCAAATGTTGACGTTCAAGGACGGACAATTTCCGCATCTCTCGCATGAGATGTCCACGCGAGCGAAAATTTGAATTTTTTAGAATCGAGTCCGAAAAATGATTTTAAATCTTAGCTTCGATACGGGCTCGCGGCATTAAGTGCAACATAAATTCAAGTACCCGAGGCTGAGCCACTTAACCCGGCTGTATTATCGCTATGGCGCGCTGTATTAACGGATTTATCGCACGAGCCGTGGCGCGCGCCTTTTATTATTACCTCGAAATGTCAAATTCTAATTAATATTACGGCTTTCACGCCTACGCAGAGCAGCGCATAAACACATACAATAAATTAATTTAGCGAGCATCCGCGTACCGCCGCAGGAGGTGCGTGTACGAGCTAATTAGTCGCGCAGCCCAGCCGCAGCAGCGCGCGAGTGATTTTTTTCTCCCAATAAAAACTAATGTTGGATGAAATTTTTCATTTCTTATCTTTTTTCACTTCTCTTTTAAGCGTAAATTCTCAGCTACATTTATATTTTCATGTATATAATTATCGGCCTACTTGTAAGCTGTGCGAAAAAAATGCTTACTATGCCAAGTGAGAGCTGCGCAAAACTAAGAGTGCTTGCTAGGAATCTTCTACTCGATACACGAGAATACCGTGTTAATCGCGTGGAGGTTTTTCAATTGTGCATTCATGATTAAATAATGCGAGTGAATTTTCTCATCTGTTTTCATTCAAGGATGCTCGATCTTTGAAGATTTCGAGGAAATTTGTGATGTTAAAGATAATTTCACTTTTGACATGTTGAGGATTATTAAAAATAGAACAAAAAATCGTTGAAATCTTTCAGAGAATGCTTGTAAATTTTAACAGAATTTATCAGACTACTGGGAATTTTGAAAAATGGCTAGATTTTGAAGGGTTTGAATGTATAAAAAATTTGAAAAATTCATACGTGTTTGTCAAATGATACTTTTTCCAAAATTGAAAGAATTTTTCAACTGTAAGCCCCATTCAAATCCTTAATGTACTGTTGAAAATGAAACGAATACCAGGTGCGCAAATATATTTTTTATTTAATTTTTGAAAAGTTTGAAGAGTTTGGTTCATCACTATGGTCTTGATATTTTCAAAACTTCAAGATGAGGCCTTCACTAGGCGGGAAGCTGTCGAATTCTGATAATAAACACAACAGCGAGGAAGTAAAAGAACATTTCCAAAAAGAAATAGAGGGGAGAGACGTCAATGGTAAAATTTCATATTTTAAAATAACTTACCGTTGTAGTACACGCGAGCGAAGATTGGTTTTAACAATTCACATTTGCATACGGCAGTGTTACAAGATGGCAAACAAATCAGAGCTTTCTGCATCGTCGACTGTTGTAAGGTACCGGTATTTGGAGATCGTATCATGCACACTTGCACTGTAGGTATTTATCTGATATATATGCCAGCTGCGATCCACAACTATAGGCTGTAACGGAGTGTCGAGTGCATATCTAGATATAATTATATTCATCATATACGCACGGAGCGCTGCGCTTTTCTGCCGTTATGTAAGGCCACCGAACGCGGGCAATAATGCACGTGTAGCAGATATCCGTCTTATCTCTCGAGTTGCGATGTAGTACTAGCTCGAGCGCCTACATTACTAATCGAATCGGAAGAATTGCTCGTTGCGCCCGAGCGCCTCGACTAATTCGTGCAAAATTTTGGACTTGCTCGTGCGCACGCTAACGCATGACAATGTGCACGAGCAACAATTTGCCTGGCTTTGCTCTGCCAAATAGAACGTGATAGATTTTATGCTTCTCCACTGAATGCATTACCAATGGTTACGAACATAGATCGTGTTTCAACCTCGAAGAAATTACAATAAATTAATACTACCTAAAAAGCGCTGATAATACCACAGGCGCTGTTTGCACAAACTACGTTGAAATTTGGAAAACCTTCAAGTGTAGAAGTGGAAAATCTAACTGCTGCTAAATGCGAAAGATTCAACCTGCAGCATAGTGTGATGGGGTGCAAGGCAATAGCATTATAACTGTAACTGACAGCATGTGTTTTATGTACAAGGATGATGGAATTGTAACTCCTCCTATACTCAAAATATATCACGAGATGCAACTAAATCCTCGAAAAAAAAAACATTTAGGTCATGATCACGGGTACTTATTAAGATGGTGTACGCATTTTTAATAAGTTCCCGAAACTTTTTTTCTTTATGAAGATTCGGCTAGGTATAGAATATTGAAAATGATTTTGCTTCTTCTAACAAGCAAAAAAGTGACAAATCGGAAAAGTGACTGCAACCTGTGTCAATGGATTTTTCTAGTATTTTTTGACGCACGAAGATGAGCGCCCACTGTGAGTGAATTACTGGACATGCTGTGAAGTAAAAGTACGTTTTAAAAATATAAAGATACTTCGTCCAAAATTACAACATCCAGCTAAATAATTGAGGACTCGGAAAAATTAATGTGATCATATTTTTTTGCAAATACTTAAGTCGTATTATAAATAAGATTTGTGGCCTAACATACTGCACCGCGTAGCACGAGCTAAGACCTAAGAAGTCAAAAAATGAACAGAGAGTAGTAATTAGCAGTCGTCTGGTTCAAAAATAAAGCATCAACACAATAGGGAACAAAGGTGTAATGATAGTTGAAAGCCCGAGGTTCAGGTAAGATAAAATCATTTAGGCACAATTTATATTAAAATTTCAGAAAAACATATATTTATAAGTATCTATATATATATTTATAATTGTCAATCATCATTTCTTCTTATATTTTTCGCATCCATCATCTTTGCAACCTTCATGGACTGTCTTTTGAAGCCTCATCAAATTTCTTTTACTTCCAAATTTTCTCTCGCGCCATTTTTACTCGCATTTGTCGCATGCATAGTCTTTGCAACCTCGTGGACTGTCTTTAGGTGGGTGAGCAAATGAGATTTGTGTCCAAATTTTTTCTCGCATTGTCGCACGGGTAATCTTTGCGACCTTCGTGTATTGTTCTGTGGTGCCTGATCAAATGGTGTTTATGTCCAAACTTCTTCTCACACTTGTCGCAGGCAAAATCTTTGCGTCCTTCATGGACTGTCTTCTGATGAAAAAGCAAATGCGATACTTGGCCAAATTTCTTCTCGCATTTGTCACATGCGTAATCTTTTCGACCCTCATGGACTGTCCATTGGTGATTAACCAAATGGTGTTTATGTCCAAACTTCTTCTCACACTTGTCGCAGGCAAAATCTTTGCGACCTTCATGTACTTTTTTTAAGTGGGTTACCAAATTTGATTTTTGCCCAAATTTTTGCTCGCATTTATAACATACGTAATCTTTCCGACCTTCGTGTACTGTCCTTTGATGACAGAGCAAACTTGGTTTTTGAGTAAATCTCTTGTCGCACTTGTCGCATGCGTAGTCTTTCCGGCCCTCGTGGACTATCTTTTGGTGCACCAACAAGTACTGTTTTCTTTCAAATTTCCTCTCACAATTGTCGCATGTGTAATCTTTACGACCCTCATGAACTACTTTTTGGTGTTTCCTTAAATTGCTTTGATCCCCAAATTTTTTCTCGCAAACGTCGCATGCGTAATCTTTTCGACCTTCGTGGACTGTATTTAGGTGGGTGAGCAAATGCGTTTTCTGTGAAAATTTTTTCTCGCACTGGTTGCATTCAAAATCTTTGCGGCTTTTGTGTATTGATAAATGGTGTCTACTCAAATTATTTCGGAACTCGTATTTTTCCTCACACTTGTGGCGGGAAAAATCTTTCCGACCTTCGTGTACTGTCTTTATGTGCATGAACAAACTATGTTTATTTCCAAACCTTTTTGCGCACTTTTCACATAAGTAATCTTTAAAAACTTCGTGGAATATTTTCTTGTGTCTTATTAAATTAAATTTATTTTCAAATTTCCTCTCGCATTTGTTGCATGAGAAATCTTCGTAATCTTTATGTACTAATTTTTGGTGCGTCATTAAACTCGATTTTTTCACAAATTTCTTCTCGCACTGGTCGCATGTATAATCTTTGTTGCCCTTATGTTCTGATATTTGGTGCCTACTCAAATGACTTCGAAACTCAAATTTTTGTTCACACTTGTTACATGCGTAATCTTTTTGTCCATTGTGAGTTTTATCTCGGTGGGCTATCATGCTTGATTCCAGTGTGAATACCTCCTGATAAATATCACAAATGTTTTTTTTTATCTGAAACAACAATGTCGTGTTCATTCAAATGAACCACGAAAATTGAATGAGAAGAATTGATTGATTTTGGTATTATGTCTTGTTTCGTGTCTGTTTGTCTTGTTTGGGAAAGACAATATTCAAACTAATTTGACATTACTACAAATATGATCAGTGTTTCGAGGGACAATGTCAAAATCGTTAATGATCATATTATTTACAATTGAGGTACCTGATTTATCTGTTTTTAAATTGTTTCTACAGCATTTGAAACAATTTAAAATTTTATATTAGCAACGATTTCTTCGAGAAATTTTTTGCTCTTCTAAAACTAAATACTTAAAAATACTTCCCACAGACAATATCGAGTTCACACTATACAATATTTACTTGACAGTTTGGTGAGAACATGATTCCTACAACGTCTCATTATGCAAGTTATTGGGGGTATTTTTCGTCGATATTATATTACGTAAAATAAAGAGTAAGGAAACTATCGATCTATTTATAGGATATCTCAGCAGAAGAAAACTACAATGATGCTCACTGCGTGACGTTCACATGCTATCGTGATGTCTGCGGCACGTTCGTAAAACACGAAATTTGATCTATGTTATATAATAAATATAAAATAAAACAATTGTCGAGTACGTAAATAAAGTACGTTTGAGGGTTGCGTTATATTTCGGGAAAAATTTGATCGAGATTCACAACACAAAAGTTGACGAAAAAAATTATTTCCAAGCAAGCCAATTCGTTGTATAATCCAAGTTTTACATCTAATACGTTGTATGGTACACACTATTATTAATTGGCAGTGGAAATAAATAAATTTACAAAGAGTTTGCAGCTATGCACCCAAGGCTTATTAAACGAGTGAAATCTCTCGATGAAAATAGCTCTGCGCGCATGAGTCCAGTCAACGGGCTACAACATAGTTCCAACTTTAATGAACCTCCGAGACTGGAAGACTCACTCGTCAAGCGACGTTGATAGAGTAACAAAAAAAGCCGAGTCGGCAAATTTTCCGACTCTCTTGCGAATGCATAATTGCGCTCATGTATATTTATATATTTGAAAAATAAACAAATCTCATTTGTAGGTACGCACACATTGGACATAGTATCGATCCACACCCCTTATTCTCTCTTTTTCTCCCGCGAATGCGAATAATTGGATCGACTTTTCCGTATCCGGCCGCACCGAGGTGCACTTCACAGTTATAATGCGCATAACTACTTGAATTATGCGTGCGAGAGAGCGACGATGAATAAACAATGATTATTTCGTTCATTTGTTGGGTCTAACTCGATAGTTAGATTAGCCCGATTCCAAGCTCTTTCTTTGCTCCTTTCTTGTGTCGGCTCGCTGGATAAGGATCCTATTAATTTGCTTATCGTTCCTTCGTTCGAGCTCATAATATACATAATTTTAATGACTCGCGATGGGTGTGTAGAGCGATATAATCAGCGATGAGATGCGTGTAGGCAAGATTTTTGTGACGTAATAATGAGATAAAGCTTTGCAGTGTGCACAATATGTAATAATAGAAGTGCGTTAGAAGAAGTCACGAGGGTAGCACTAAAACGACTATTACTGGCTTGAAAACTTTCGTGAGCGGTTTTAAATTCACCAAGTTAATAAATGCCTAGAGGTATCATTGAAATATCAACGAGTCGGAATATTATTTCAAGATACGCGTAATATATTTCGATATTTTCTACTACGCACGAGCGCACGGCCGCATAAGGCAGCCGCAGATCGTTGGTAAATTTACGACAAAAGAAAAACAATCCTAATAATAAGTTTTGCCGCGCGAGAAATACAGATAGAAATGTCAATAATATATTATAATGTGCGCACGCACAGGCGTGTGCAAATGCCGCGAGTCGTACATACGGACGCGTGCGGCTATACGTACAGCATTATTATTAAGAGCAGGAAAAATCCGAATGCGCGAAAGTCTTTCTAGCCGCGCGGCATTATATCACATTGGCGCGCGCATTTGTTTCCGTCGTGCTCCTTTCTCTTTCGAATGGAACTTTATAATGTATAGCAAAGTCTCGCGCGCGTGTGCATAACTCGGGCTCTTTTCTCTCCTATTGATAAGCCACTTGTGTGTATATCCTTGTTATTCCGTCATCGGGTCGAGTGCTGCAGCGAGATGAGTGAGAGAGAGAGAGGGAGAAAGAACTTAATCGCTGCCGCGCGGCAGACGTCGACTTTTAATTGAGACCGATCTTTCGGCCGGCCGTTTCGTAATTAAAGCTTCGCGGCCAAACGGAGAATAACGGGACTGGCGAGGATCGCGCGCGCCTATTTGTTTACTGTCCACCGCACGTGCGCTCCTAACACATTTATTTATCGACGAGGAATTATTCTTAATTTCAGCCACGCAGAGCCGCACGCTATTATAATACCTGCGCGTGTGCGTGTATTCACCAGTCGCTGCGAACATCATCTACGAGTCCGAGCGTCAATTAGTATATGTAACGCGGCGCGAGTCCGTAAATAAAGTATCGAGGGATGGCCTTAATTGAGCCTTTCCTCCGTGATTATTGGCATTTTATGCGATTTCCATAGAATATATATGCACACATGAGCGTCTATGTGACTTGAAAATATAATTCCTATAAAGAAATACATTTATGTAGTTTTTCACTGCGTGGCAATATAAATTAATAGGAAACCAAATCATAGCGAGAATTTTGTACAATAGATTTAACGTAATACCTACCTTGTTCGTTTTTTTAACTTAGAAAATTCGTTTGAGTAGCTAAAAATAATCGATGAGTGTTATCATGACTTTTTCATGTATCGAAATTCATTTCCGAACCCACCTTGCTTTCATTATTTTTTCCATCATTCGCGTGCCTCGCCATGCGTACGATCAAAAACAATGATATGTCGAAACGCGGCAACGGTTTAGAAGAAAACACCGTGCAAAAAGTGTCCCGAATCACATTTCGCATTTTTTAGTTAAAAATGAATTATGCAAGCGTGGATCGATCGCCGCGATGGCCGAGAAAATCAATTAAGTATACAGGATGGCAAGCGGCCGGATCGGGTATAGGCGCGAGCCCGTGATCGGGTATGAGCGTCGAGCCTTGGAAGTAGGTGAGGCCGTTATTATGTTTGTAAAATGCGATGTGCGAGTTGGCGGTTTTTCTTTTAATCGCCCGCTCAAGGAATGACGTCGAAAATTTGCCTCATTCGGAAGATAACAGCTCGCGTGCCGTCGACGTACTTCTAACGGACTTGAACGCCGAGCAATGTCCGATTTCTGTTGGCATATGTGCGGCTTGCGTCTTTTTTCCAAATGTCATTATTTTTATCTTTAAACTTATGTGCAACAAATGTTTTGTAAAATCCAAGACAATTCATTAGTCACAATTGCGATTACGATAAACATTTTAATCGATTTTTTTACTCTACTAGTTTTAAAAGATGCATTCTCTTAAGCATAATTTTATTCAAGTATGAAAGCTACACGATTTTTAAATAAAATCAAAATATAATTTGTTAATTAAGAACCATAATTGCTAGAGTACATCCAAAAAATCTCGCTATATTTGAAACTATTATCTATTTTCTCATGATTTTCATCGAGCGATAGCATCGTTTAACTCTCGTCTCACAAGAATCAAGTTTGCCGTTTAATTAAACTTGACTTCCATTATTAAACCATAAAATAGTACAATGTACATAAATAGTAGTTCTCATGAAACTGATTACCACTGATTTTGATAAGATCACATAAATATATTAAATTAAAATGTACTTTTTTCATCCCATTTTTCACGATTGTAAATTATGTAAGATAATTGTAAATTATATTATATTTTTAGTTCAATCGACTGAGAAAATGGCGGTCTTGTAGCCTAAACAGTGCGTTCTTTGGTTGAACTACAATATGCGCGAAAAAAGGATAGGTCCCGTTGTTGCGATGACGCGTTCATGGTTGCGAAATTCTTTTTATTTTTATGTCTTATCGAGTGCGTATGCTTCATTGTTGAATGTTAGCTATGTATGCAAAGGATCTCTATATCGACCACCTCTTTGAGTGAACGAAGATACGCCATCGGGTTTATTATGTGCGGTCTAAAGAAAATTTTGTTCGTATCAGACTAGAATTGCATATGATAGATACGATTTCCTAAATTGAAACTAATTGTAACAGCTCAAAGGCCATAGCATACTGGTAAAATGAAGTCAGAAACGACTACACGCAGCAGCGCGCAAGCGAGATCTGCACTACCTATCGAAGCAGAAAAAAACCATAATATCTACCATAATCAAAAAAAGTAGAATAATTGCCCTAATTGATCCAAGAGGGATAGACTTAGAGGGTTGAATTTTTTAGGATTTTCATTTTCAATGTACTTTTCAACAGTGTATGCTTAGTCTGAAAGCCATTTTTTGACATATCATGCTTGACATAAAATAGCTCATGTACACAATCATGTTATTAATACAGGAGAGTGGTCGGAGAAGCATCGAACTTTGCATACTACAAGCAGGCGAGAGAGAAGCCTAAATGAAACTAAACACTATTATTTTGTCAATATTAGGATATTACTTGATTATTTTATCAATTTTTCCAAATTTGCTTATGAAAACATTTTGTTATATTTCCTTTATTTAATTGCCTCGAGCAGAACTTTCACGATTCAAGCGCATCTTCAATGGATTGAAGAAAATGACGGCATCTACAACACTATACACTTGACTTGCCAAATGTAATGAAAAATTATGCTTGGTACAGAAGTGGCGTATTAGAAAAAGGGGTCGCCCTCGCGCCATACAAAAAACATTAATATAAGATTTTGGATTGATAAGAGTACTGAGAAAAGGAAAAAACAATCATATGAGGGCTCTTACTAATTGTAAAGAAAATTGTTATTATCGATCACGTCTCTTTTAGAAGAAATAATTGATATTTCAACAAATTTATCAAAATCTTTTATTAGCCCACGTTTGATCAATTCAGGGTTGCGAATTACCACGTGACGTTTATCAAAAATCGAGTAGCCTACTAAATACTCATCTCATTCGTAGTTCCAAACAAAATGAGAAAAAAATCTGGGCTGATGAATGAAAAGCTAAAACCTAATAAGCCAAAAAATGAAGAGAAATTAGCAATTAGTAGCTTGCGAAATCTTGTTAAAAATGAAACTTCACAAAGACATATATGAAGGTATAATGATTGTTGAAAGCCCGAGGTTCAGGTAAGGCAAAGTCATTTAGGCACAACTTTTATTAAAAACTTAGAAAAACATATATATTTATAAGTATATTTACACTTATTTCAATTGTCAATCATCATTTCTTCTATATTGTCTTATTCATAATCTTTGCGACGATCGTGAACTGTCTTTTGGTGAAAAAGCAAAGTCGATTTTTGTCCAAATTTCTTCTTGCATTTTTTGCACGCAAAATCTATGCGTCTTTCGTGTAATGTCCTTTGATGGCGGAGCAAACTTGCCTTTTGTGTAAATTTTTGCTCGCATTTGTCGCATGCGTAATCTTTCCGACCTTCATGGGCTGTTTTTTGGTGATTAAGCAAAGTCGCTTTGCTTCCAAGCTTCTTCTCACACTTGTCGCAGGCAAAATCTTTGCGACCTTCATGTACTTTTTTTAAGTGGGTTACCAAATTTGATTTTTGCCCAAATTTCCTTCCGCACTTGTTGCAAGCGAAATCTTTCCGATTTTCGTGGACTGCCTTTTGGTGGTCGAGCAAATGCAATCTTCGTCCAAATTTCTTCTCACACTTGTCGCATGCATAGTCTTTGCAACCCTCGTGGACTGTCTTTAGGTGGGTGAGCAAATGCGATTTGTGCCCAAAGTTCTTTTCGCAATTTTCGCATGCGTAATCTTTGCGACGATCGTGAACTGTCTTTTGGTGCCTCAACAAATCTCTTTTACCTCCAAATTTCCTCTCATAATTGTCGCATTTGTAATCTTTCCGACCTTCGTGTACTGTGCTTTGATGGTAGAGCATATTCGGTTTTTTCCCAAATTTTTTTTCGCAATATTCACACGTGAAATCTTTACGACCTTCATGCACGGTCTTTTGGTGGCGCAGCAAAGTGAGTTTATGTCTGAATTGCATCTCGCACTTATCACATGCAAAATCTTTGCGACGATCGTGAACTGACTTTTGGTGGTCGAGCAAATGGGATTTAAATCCAAATATCTTCCCACATTTATCACATGTGAAATCTTTCCTATGTTTGTGTACGGATTTTTGGTGCCTAATTAGATTTGATTTTAATCCAAATTTCTTCTCGCACTTTTCACTTGCAAAATCTTTGCGACCGTCATGAATTGTTGTGATATGCAAGAACAAATTACTTTTACGTTCAAACTTTTTCCCGCAACTATCACATGAGTAATCTTTAAAGACTTTGAAGGAGCAATCTTTCGGACTTTTCTGTACTGTCTTCATGTGGAAGAGCAAATGAGATTTTTTTCTACATTTTTCCTCGCACTTATAGCATGCAAAATCTTTCTGACCATCGTGTACTGTTTTTATGTGTATGAGCAAACTATGTTTATTTCCGAATCTCTTGGCGCACTTTTCACATAAGTAATCTTTAAAAACTTCGTGAAATATTTTGTTGTGCTTAAGTAAAGTTGATTTATTTTCAAATTTCCTCTTGCACTTGTTACATGAGAAATCTTCGCGACCTTTGTGTACCAATTTTTGGTGCGTCAATAAACTTGATTTTTTTATAAATTTTTTCTCGCACTGGTCGCATACAAAATCTTTCTGTCCTTTGTGTACCGATATTTGGTGTCTACTCAAATGACTTCGGAACTCAAAATTTTTTTCGCACTTGTCACATGTGAAATCTTTTCGTTCATTGTGAATTGTATTGAGGTGTGTTATCATGCTTGATTCTAATGTAAATGCCTCCTGGCAAATATCACAAAAGTATTTTTTGTCATCGGAAACAACAATGTCGTGTTCACTTAAATTATCTTTTGAGACATCTTTTCATCGCATTTATAGAGTGAAGATAATTATTTACTTCCTTTATCGTTAATTATTAAGCTCTCAAACCGCCGAAGGTAGAATAGCTGAAATTATTCAACAACTTTCTAAATTCATGAAATTTCAGTAATATTTTTGGGCTATAGTTTCAGTATAATGGCGGAAGATAATGTGGACGAGTCTATTGGCATACTGCAGGAATACAAAATTGCGAATGCCCTTGGAGAGTACTTATACTAATACTCTGAACTCGACCTTTCCTCTTGCAGGCACGACTTTTTAGTGGCGCCGCGCCACCTGGCGGCCGAGTCGGAAGTTCTAAAAGTCAAAAAGTGGGAAAGGTGATGAAATGATGAGGCGAGTATTTGTAATTTGACCAAGTTCACTGTTGAGAAGTTGCTCTTATAGGTAAAAACTCTCGAGTTCTCGTCGACGCGAGCGCGAGGACGAGAGCCGATGTGCTCTGGCTGGCGGCCGAGAGACGACTTCACTTGCTTGGCCGGGCGCTGATTGGCCGTCGGCGCAAGGTGGGGACGAGTGCAACAGTGCACGTCGTTTGAGTGGGGACGCACGCAGTGGTCTCGTCTAGCGAGTGGGGATAACAAATCATATTTGAAACTTGACTTTGGTGAAATGTTGTACTTTCTCAAACCTTAATAAGTACACATCAACTGCGTACACATGCTTAAAACATCAGGTACCATGTTTACATGTATTATAAGGGCGTAACGAAACAACACTTTTGGCACCAATCGCTTTGTAATAGTAATTTATTGAAAGTATGAGATG
>CACVKI010144828.1:38117-141251 GCA_902732785.1 Trichogramma evanescens
CAAAACCGTGTACACGCGAAAGAAAAAAAAGTGTCGTTTTGCAGTAAAAGGGCTATATCTTTGCGAATAAGGCACGTAGGACCTTTTTAAAAAAAGGATTTAAAAGTCTTGAAAAAACCTACAAATCTATGGGCTCAGAATGTTTCCACGAGTCTCCTTACTAAACCGATAGCAGAAATAGCAAAGACCAGAAAAACTTTTTTTTTCGACTTGTTAATTGTTATCGGCAATTAGTGAAAAAAGGAATAATCCTAATACTAATTTATATGGTTAGAAAGGGCTTGAAAATACCTTTAAAATGGCGGATCCAAAATGTCGATCCGACTTTTTTTGACTGAGCTACGAAACTTTGAAGTTTACTCATTTTTCGCTCAGGTATGGCAAAAGTGATTGAACGGCAGTGTACATGTATTATACATAATAACTTTATAAAATACATTTTTCTACAGGACCATTACAGACAGTAACATTAACATTTTACGTAAAAATGATTTCCTACGATTTTCTAGACTAAAAACACTGTAAGTTTTAATTTTTCATGTCCGAGTCTCCGAAAATTCTTGCTAACTACTTAAAATTAAATCTTAGCCATCTTTTGGAAAGTCAAATAAAAATATTAGAACCAAACGTATTTGTGGCTCAAAAAAATGTATCAAGATTGTAAGTACATAAGAAATAATAAAGAATCAACTGCGATACTTGTGCTTAATACATTTTTAATATTATTCAGGATCGTGGCAAACAACGAAATTGAAGAAATAGTAAAAGAAAACTGGAATGGTTTAGAAAATTTAAGCCTTTTTGATGCTAATTGCAACCAGATACGTTCGATTGATTTATCCTTTTTTGAAAATAGCACAGTGTTGACTTTCATGTAAAGCAAATATATATGTTCATTTGGTGTAAAACCATAATAATCTTTCAAACTTTGACTAACAAAATTATTTCCTTTCAGAGATCTAAGCTACAATTTATTAACTTCAGAAAGCCTGACTCTCCCTTATTTGCCAAAACTTGATCATTTGTAAGACAAATATTCACGATGATAACATAAAAAAACAATGAATCTGTAGAATTTGCTTTGTCAAAGAATTTAATTTAGTTTTTTAATTTATTAATCTCGATTTTTCAAATACTTTCATATTTCAGTAAACATTTTTTTATAATTCATGTTGGATTTTCATTTAGAAACTTGGAAGACAATCGTTTAACAAAACTAAAGGCCAAGATGTTTGATGGTTTGATTTCATTAACGCGACTGTACGTACTTTTATTTTCATATTACATGACATTAATTTGGTCGTAGTTTCATAATATTTTATTTGGTTCATAGATTTTTGCAGTACAATCAAATTGAGCAGATCGATGAAGATGCTTTCGTCAAATGCAAGTCTCTAGTAGAATTGTACGAACTTTTGAAAAATTTACTTTCGTTTTCGTATTTTTTAATTTTTTAATTTTTTCCAGGAACTTGATGCAAAATTCCATTGTGGCCTTATCGCCAAATATATTTACGCCCTTAGGCAATCTCACTGCTCTGTAAGTACATAATTAGTTTTTTTCATTCTAATATTATTGTGTTTTTCTTTATTTTATTCGATTAATGTGGTTATGAAACGTTGATATGATAATCGAGATTACATAAACAGCACGTACGAGTCGGATGAATTAGGTTGAAAAAGGATAAAATCTTATAGATTAAATCCCTCTAATCCATTTACGTGCTCGAAGTGTAATCAAGGGAATTCATGTAAAGAGTTTAGTTTATTCAGTAATACCTGCGCTCGTAAGCTCTGGCTTGGTTTTTTTACTCCAACCACAATGTCAATAGTGTTTCGAATAATAATATTATGAGGAACGCTATATTATACTTTAATAATTTGAAAAAATGTAAAAAATATTTCTAAATAAGAGGTAAGAGAAATTTGTGAAAATAAAAAACATACAAATTAAAAGCATTGTCTTTACGCAAACTCCCATTCCTGGGTAGAAATATGAGATTGACATTTTAAAAGTACCTCAAGAAAGTAAAAAAATTAATTAAAAAGTAACTTTGAACTCCACAAGAATATTTGAAAAATTGTCTGAATGATTGTATGTTTCAGATTCCTTGGATACAATCCTTTTAAAAACATACCAATAAATGCTTTGCAGCCTCTCAATTCAAGTTTAAGAACACTGTAATGAATTGTTGTACTGAATTGTTTTCAAAATTTGAATATTTACCTTATTCTCATTTGACATTAAAGTTTTTTGTTATATTTATAGGCATCTTGAAGATATAGAAGTTCATCGGATAGAAAAAAATGCCTTTGATATTTTCAAAGAGCTTAAATTTTTGTAAGTATGAGACATAAAATTATGCTGCCACAATTACTTCAACTGTTGTCTTTAACAGATATTTCAAAAACTTTTACTACTGCGCTGCTTATACACCGAGAGTCAAAATTTGTCGCCCACTCAATAATGGTAAATAAATTAATAACGAAACTACGCTCGAATTAAAAATAGTTCTAATCGTTCAACGAAGCTAAATATTTTTTAAAATCTTTACATAAGAATTGAATTAATAGATTTAGTACATCTTTGAATATTGAACTCGTTTATAGGTGTCTCATCTTATACAGATCTCTTGGATAAACCAGTATTACGAGCTGCAGTTTGGGGAATCTCGTGTGTCACTTGCCTTGGCAATGCACTAGTGTTATGGGGCAGATTCACAGCAAAAGACGAAAATCACGTTCTCAGCATCATCATTCGGAATTTAGCTGGCACGTTATTCGTTTTTATCAACAATAAAAATAATCAATTGATCCATTTTTTTTCAATTTCAGTGTCGGACATGTTAATGGGATTTTATTTGTTCATTATTGGATTGGAAGACGCACGATTTCGAAATACGTATAGCCGAGAAATAGCGAATGTATGGATGTCTTCGTGGTCTTGTACTCTTATCGGTATACTGGCTATGACGTCGTGCGAGGTGGGTGTTATAGTCAAATTTAAAGCAAAGGATCGTATTTCAATGTAAAATGAAGGACTATATTTCATCATGAAATGTTCGACTTTTTGAAACAATGAAGTTTTTATTTTCTATTTTAGTGTTAAAATTTTTTTCAGGTTTCTATGCTCATCTTATCGTTCATGTCCATCGAACGATTTTTACTTATAGCAATGCCATTCAAAGCTCACAGATCCATCACTGCACAAACAGCGACATCGGCCATGACTGTGGTTTGGATAATTGGAATCACCGTTGCTCTCGTTCCTGGTTGAAGATTTAAATTTTTTTCTCAATGTCTTAGCATTGTTGACTCACGTGGGATACTTTTTTCAGCTATCCTTTGGCGCAATAGCACGCGTTTTTATGGTATAAATGGCATGTGCTTCCCTCTTCACATTGAAGATCCATACCTCGTTGGATGGGAGTACTCAGCGTTCATTTTTCTGGGCTTAAACGTTTTGGGGTGAATATTGTAATTTAAAAACCTTAAAAAATGTTTTTCCGTAGACAAATTAGTAAAATGACTGAAACTAAAAATACGTTATCGAAGTATATATGTATCTTCAAAAAATCAACACTTTTATTATTATTTTAGACTCATCACAATTGGCTACGTTTATACTGGAATGTTTTGGAGCATTAGAAAAACACGTCTTGCAACAACTCTGTCAATTGGAGATGTTGAATTTGCATTGCGATTTTTTCTCATAGTGTTGACTGATTTTCTTTGCTGGGCTCCGATCATTGTGATGAAGATCATGGCACTAGCGTCTTACCCCGTTTCACGTGAGTCTGCTTATCAATAAAAGAATTATTGATAAAAACGACAATGACCTTTTACTAAATTTTCAGCTGACTGGCACGCATGGGTAGTAATATTCATTTTGCCCGTCAACAGTGCTATCAATCCGTTGTTATATACATTTACAACACCAAAATTTAGAGAGAGATTAAGCGAAGGGTGGTTTGGTCACGTACGTAGTTATGTTTCTCGCAAAGCCTCCAGCGGTAAGTAATCTCAAGTCCATGCAGATAAAACCAGTTTTATTCATTTGCATTACAATTCTTCGAATAAAATTTTATAGATTCTCATCTATCCAATTCATCTTTAAGAGACAACAATATGATACCAATGTCAGCAATCGTTTATTCAAATGAGGGCAAAAGAAATAAACAAGTATCTAATAATGAAATTCTTCTAATTAATTTAATAAAAAATGATTGAATTTGAAAAAAAAGTATTGTATTTCCTGTAATTGTGAAGTTGGTGATCATTATTATTGAAAATAGCTTTCAAATTTATTAATAAAAATTTCCCCAGACTATAAAAATAGTATTTCACATTCAACTAAATCATTAAACTTTGCTTTCGATTTTCATTTCATCTACAGTGATTAAAAAAACGTTGACTGTTTGTAAGATGATTTTGGTGGTTTTACTACTACTATTGAACATTAAAGAACTGAAATTGAAATTTCAGAGTTTTTTTCCTTCTTCGAGTCTTCTTTCTGAAATTAAATTTGACTTTTTTGATTTTCAATGTTTGTTTTTCAATTCAAAATAAAGAAAAGATTAGAACTTGAACTTGATCAATTACTTAATTAGCCTCATTGTATGTATGTACAAAATAAAATCCCGACCAACAACCTTCTGACAGTTTGTGTTGGGTGGTGCTAGTTTTGGCGGTATTTTTAATTTAAAACGAAAAAATAATTCTCAAACGCTTGCAAGTCTAAAAAAACGCAGAGAACTGTTTTTTTAATTACTCGTGGAAAAGAGTACTTCACGATGGTCGTTCACATTTCATTGGAGGAGAGAGAGGGCAATTACTATTGTCCAGTTTTTAACAAAGAATTTTTTCAGTAATCGAAGGTACTACGCTCGAGTCAAAACTGGTAACTTGGCATTGATTTGAACCAAAATATATATTGCACGAAGTTATGTTACGGTACCTATAAGTCTACCCAATCAAAAGTACCGTTTTAATGAATACGCGTTAAAAATGCATGATTAGCGATTTTAGTTTGATCGGTTGGGCGCGTAATTAATTGACATATTCATGTTTAAATCGACCGTCGTTGCTGGCTGATGGCGAAATCTAACACGAAGCCTGCACTGGGTAATTGAATGCAACTCAAATCGCCTAAAAGTAGAATGCGTAAAATAAAATAAAAATATTATCAGACGATGCACGTATCATTATCGATCCATCGATCGTTGCTATTAAGAAAATAAATGTCAGCAGCAATTTAAGATGGTCATTTTTCTTATAATGTTACTGACGTTTCGATCATTCGAGCCAAGATTTTGAAGATCCAAGATTCAAAGATTGAAACTGGAGTCCGCTACTTATTGCTCGAATACATCAAGTCTCAGAGTTGAGTCAATGAGTCATGGTCCGTGCGTTGCGTGTTTTTGGCCTGAGAGTATATGCATAAAGCACTGCACATTGTTGCAGAATGCAGATACCGAGTGCACTGCAGACCGAGACCAGCAGTACCAGAGAAAGAGAGTTGGAGAGCATCAGTGAGCAGTCTGATCTTACTGTAGTAGTAGATATAGGTATATGTTGTAATGCGCTGGCGAGGAACGCTCCTGCTTGTATGTGTGTATTACTGCATTTGTGTGTGCGTGTGTGTGCATCAAGTAGCAAGCGCTAAAATGAACCCCGCTCGGGGCAAGCTGGCAAAGTTAGCTAAGTAGTAGTGGGTGAGCCCAGTGCGCATGCGCCCCGCATCTGTTTCTCTTTTATTTCTGTCAATGCGCCAGACAGAGACAGCGTCAGTCCAGTGCGAACGCGAGCAGCAAAATGGACGCCTTTGTGTCGGTTTTCTTCGTAGCTGCACTATAAATAGTGCCTCCTGGTGCAGGAGTCTGGCCGGCGGCCCACAAAGACTCCAAGGACACGCTAGCGAGCCCTAGCCGAGGAGCAGCTGAATACGAGGAGAGACGGAGCGCTCTTGGAGGCGGATAACAGCGCGCGTTACTAACACGCCAGCCGCCAGCCACCGCTATAGACCATTATACATTGCGCTACACCAACACAGCTGCACCTCCTGCTCTCTTGCATATATACACATCTACGATCCCGCCAAGCAAAACATCTTTTATATTTCCAACATTTGCTTCGCCGAGCCTACCCCTGACGATACCCGCCGACGAATTTACTCCTTACTGGTAAGACTTGCACGAATGCTATTTTGAAAGCGTCAACCTCCTTTTGCCTCGTCCTAAAAATTACGCAGAAATAACTATTCCGTGGCGGCCTGTGCTGCGTCTCGTACGTCTGTGTCTCTGCGTGTCCATATATATATACGTTTCGTACGTGTGTATATATTAATATATATATATGTATACACATACACGTATACATAATAATATTCTCGTCCGTTACTCTGTGTACGTGAGGGAATAGAATGTGTGTTTATGCGTGATACCTCGCTGAGGTAAACCGATTTCACTTTTTTAACCAATTTCCACCAAAAATTCACCATCGATAACTTGGCTTCGTCTTTTTCTGCAGGTGACTGACTTTCAATCAACTATGAATACTCTACTTCAAGACCCCAGAGCTTCTTCAAAGTTTGGCTAATGACTGCCAAAACATCATGGGAACTTGAGTTTAAAAAACTGTTGCTAGCGCCTTAGTGGTGGTACTTACTAAACGTTTGTTAAGTGTGATCAGTGTACAGTTTCTCTTTGTGTTTCCTTAAACAAGTTTTGTGATCAAACACTTGATCTGTGCTTCAGTGATGCAATGAAAATAAGTGTGGTTAGTCATTACAGTGCACCCAGACACTCAGTATTGTAACCAAAAAAGTTCAACTGTTAATTTAAGCTGTGAGGATCTGATAAGTATACATTCAAGCTTACACTATCAGATGCCAGAACAAATCAAAGTCAAAATGAACGGGGTAGTACCAAATGTACCAATTACTACTCTTGCAGGCATTGCAAGCCTGTCAGATTTGTTGCCAGAGATGCCTCTGCCAACTCCTTTACCTCAAACTTTGTCCAATAAATCTCTTCTATTTCATCCAAGGGTAACTGAAGAGGCCAAGATTTTACTTAGCATGCAAGATGATAATCTGATACCGCAGCTCATCATGTCAATCTCGCAAACATCATCTGAGCATATTGAATTGAAAGATCAGTATGCTCATTTAGAGCAACCTTTGGAAGCGCAGCAAAATCATCCAGAATTATTAAAAGCAATTTTAAAAACTAATCCTAATGTTTTTAAAGGGAACAAATATGGTTCTGCACAAATTTGGCCCCAACAGCAATTGAGCTGCAGTTATGAAGGATTTTCCCCATCTTACTCAAATTCATCAGGATCTAGGCAAACACCGCAAGGTAGTCCTGCTCACATGGCAGTAGGACGTTCAATGATACCTGGTGGTATACCACTTGCGCAACATCCTGGGATGCCAGTTGCTCCCCAGAATCATACAGACGTTACTCAAAGTAGTCCTTTTACTGTGCCTTCGCCATCTTCTCGTGCAACAGTCATTACTGAGCAAACTAGAACATCTACTACTCCACAACATTTAATTGATGAAACTCAATATTCTAATAATGTAGCAGCTCAATTTAATATGCATTCTCCAGCACATTTGAATATGGCTAGCCCAGTTGTATCGTCTCTTGGTAATGTTACTCCGCAACATCATATGATCAGTAGTACTGGAATGAGCTCTCATCAAAATATGCATATGACAACAACTGCAGACAATAGTGACCAACTGTCTCAACAAATGCAAGCACATCACCACTCTCTACACCAACCTCATCAAATGCATCAGCCCCAAATGGCTGTTCATCAACAAATGTTTGATCCAATGGTTGGTAGACAAGTTCATCAACCTCAGATACCTCAAACAATGGATATTGATCATACCATTGGACATGATTATCAGCAAAATATTCTGGATCAGGTTGCTGGTCTTTCTGAAATGTTGGATGCTGTTCCCCCTATGACATCGGCACAACCCAATGTGTTTGACAGTGTAAATACTAACTCAAATATAGGTAATCCAATGATGTCTTTACCACAATCTGGAACATATTCTACTCATCAACCAGATATAACATATGATCCATCGATGGCGCAACACTTATTGCAAATGCCTTATGGAGGACAGCAACAGGTTGATCTCGCACCATCAGAACATTTGTTACAGCAGCCAATGCAACCACAAGTACAACAACCCCAAGTACAGCCACAAGTGAACATGTTTGAGAAAGAAAAAATTTCTTTAAAAGAACCTGTCATTATGCTTAACAGATCATTGGCTGATCAAGCATTGATGAAAAAAGCTCTAGATGCATCTCCTCATAAATCATCAGGTAGAACAACACGAAATAGAGAAAGTATGTCTACTAAAAGTGTGGATAATAAATCAATCAAATCTGAATCAGATAGCGATGAAGACTATAATAGTAAAAGCAACAAATACTTTAAATCTAAGTCAAAAGATAAAGAAAAATCAGATAAAAAAGAAAAACGTACATCATCAGCTAGAAGAAAACGAACACTTGAATCCAGTGATGAAGATGATAAAAAGAATGAGACTGTTTCACCAGTTAAACCAAAAATTCGAAAAATTGAAATGAAACTTGTCCCTGTTTTACCCAAGCTCAGTGTCGAAGAGCTAATGGAAACAAATACTTTTCAACGATTTAACTCATTGGTTGAAACAATATTTGAAAATACAGAAGAAGCAGCCTTTGAAGACATCGAAGAAGATGGTGATGTTCCACAGGAATTACTCATTCCTGACCATCAATTACAAACATTATGTTCCGAAGCAGCAAAGTTGAAATCACTGGCTGCCATGGAATCCGTGCCTGCTGAAAAACTAGTTAGGCTATTGAATATCTTAGAAAAAAATATTCGCGATGGAGCTCGAGTTTCGCCATTGGCGGATCCAGATGACGATGTCGAGCAAAGCCGAATGTGGATGCAGATAGCAATGAGCAGAGTGCAACAAGCCGTCGATGCCTCTTTAGTTTGCTTACATATTATGACATCGAGTAACATGCCGAAAGCAATTTATTTGGAAGACGTGATCGATCGAATAATTCTTTTTGTCAAATTTCAATTGCAAAATACTATTTATCCATCCTATGATCCAGTTTATCGAGTGGAATCGAAAAGCAAAAACGAGTCGCTGCTTTCAAGCGCGAAAAAGAAACGCAGCCACGCTAAAGAAGTCCGAGAGAAAAATTTAGTTATGGTCTATAGCAAACTACATGAGTTGGTTGGGCTTCTAGCAGAGCTCCTAGGCATACAGATTTTAACGGACACCAGCGTGTTGCAAGCCTCGACGATGGGTGTTGCTCCCTTCTTCGTAGAGAACGTCAGCGATCTACAGCTCTCGGCTTTGAAGCTAGTGACGGTAATCTTCACCAAATATGAAAAGCACCGGCGTTTATTACTCGAAGATATTCTAGCAAGTATAGCGAGGCTACCAAGTAGTAAACGAAGTCTGCGCACCTACAAGCTCAGCACAGATGAACATATCCAGATGCTGACTGCACTTGTACTTCAGCTCATCCAATGCGTAGTCGTTCTTCCAGAAACGGGAATACGCGGTACGGGAGAAAAATTATCGAAAGAAGAAAAAGAATCGGGTCTGATGAACAATGTCGACATCGATTTGCTCATATTGAGCAAGTACGATGCAGCGCACAGAATTGCCGGCAACTTCCTCGGGGCCTTTCTGAAAAAGTGCAGCAACAAAGGCGAAGAAGTCGACTACCGTCCTCTTTTCGAAAATTTCGTCCAAGATCTGTTGGCTACGGTGAACAAACCTGAATGGCCAGCGGCAGAGCTGATGCTTAGCTTGCTGGGAAAACTGCTGGTCAGCCACTTCAGCAACAAAAGCTCAGACATGGCGATACGCATAGCCAGCATAGAGTACCTTGGTGTAGTTGCAGCTCGTTTGCGCAAAGATGCTGTCAATTCGCATTGTAAGATCGATACCATTGATCAAATTATCAAAGACATCAAGCAAGAACAGGCTCGTGACTCCGATTACGATAGCGTAAAAGATACCGCCATCAAAGGACTCAACGAAGAAGAGGAGCGCGTCGTCTTTTTGCAAAAGGTTCTTCTAGATTATCTTGCTGTCAATGGTACGAGAGATTCAGGTTTGGCTTATGCTCGCCACTTCTATCTTGCCCAGTGGTACAAAGATTTAAATGTCGACAAGCAACGCATTGGACAACCCAACAAGAACATAAGCACTCCCAGTAAAAAGAGTCCAAGCAAAAGTAGTAGCAGCAGCAAGCATAAAAAGAACAAAAGTCGCAGTCGTCATAAAGTAAATAATTTTGACATTTGAATCATTTTTAATCATTTTTAATTTTTAAAATTTTTCTCTAATCACTATTTTTTTTAAACAGATGAGCGACGATGATAGCGACGATGACCACGATGATGATCAGGATGATGACGAAGATCAAGAGAGCAAAGAACAAAAGTACGCCGAGGTTTATCGGATAATTGAAGACAAAAAGCGGCTCATCATTCGTAAAATTAGACCGTGCAGTACGAGCACGAAATCTGACAACTTACAGACGTACATAGACTCCAGTTCGGCAGAGCTTATTTCGCAATATTTAGCCTCAACGCGCCCCTTCTCACAATCTTTTGATATTTATCTTCAACAGATCTTACGGGTACTCACTGAGAATTCAATAGCCATTCGAACGAAGGCAATGAAGTGCTTGACAATGATCGTCGAGGCTGATCCAAGTGTGTTGGCTCGCGTCGACATGCAACTGGGTGTCAAACATTCTTTCCTCGATCATTCTACGTCTGTACGCGAAGCAGCTGTAGATCTCGTCGGGAAGTTTGTATTGAGCAAACGCGAGCTCATTGACAAGTACTACGACAAACTAGTGGCACGAATTCTCGACACGGGCGTTAGCGTTCGTAAGCGTGTCATTAAGATTCTCAAGGACATCTGTATGGAGTATCCTGATTACGAGAAAATTCCCGAGATCTGCGTGAAAATGATCAGGCGCGTCAATGACGAAGAAGGAATTCGCAAGCTAGTTATGGAGGTCTTCCAAAATATGTGGTTCACGCCAGTCCGTGATCGTGACGCCAAAGCTCTGCTACGCAAAGTTATGAACATCACCGATGTCGTTGCTGCTTGCAAGGACATGGGCTTGGAGTGGTTCGAACAGTTGCTCGTTAGCTTATTTAAACCCAAGGAGGACAAAGAGGACAGTACCAAGTTACAAACGGAGCCACCGAAAGCGCTTGTTACCGCTTGCACGCAAATCGTTGACTGCCTCATCGAAAATGTATTGAGACTCGAGGAGACCAATCTCAATAACGGTCCCGTTTCGAACGACGCAGAATCACCGAAACGCGGCGCTTCTCAGCGTCTTGTCGCTTGTCTAACCACCCTCTACCTCTTCGCCAAAATTCGACCACAGCTTCTGGTTGGCCATGCTATCACTCTGCAACCTTATCTCAGTTTGAAATGTCAAACACAAGGCGATTATCAGATAATTAGTAGCGTAGCTCACACGCTCGAGTTGGTTGTACCTTTGATGGAGCATCCTAGTGAGACGTTCTTAGCCCAGCTGGAGGAAGATTCCGTTAAACTAATTTTGCAGCACGATCGCTCGGTCGTAGCCAGCTGCCTATCTTGTCTTGGCTCGATCGTAAACAATGTAACCCGTAACTTCAAACTAATTCGTGACTGTTTCAATAAGTATTACGGGCACATTGCTCATTATAAATCATTTTACGAAAAAGATCCAAAGAATCCTTCACTAGCCAAAGTCAAGCCTCTTTTTCGCCGTGCTCTCTTCACTGTGGGTCTGCTTCTGCGACACTTTGACTTCACGGATCATCAGGTGATCGATGGCTTGCCCGATAACATTAAAGATCAGGTATTCGAAACATTAAGCTACTTCGTCGAGCAAGAAAATGACGATACACGCCAATTCACATTATCTGCGATTGGCTCGCTTTGCATACGGCACTGTGACTTCATGATGTTGCCGCAATTAGAAGAACTGTACCATTATTTCCTCACGTCGGAAGTCGCACCTGTACCCATGCGAGTTCAGGTTCTCAACAACATCGAGCTTTATCTGGCTGAAGAAGAAAAACGTATGATTCGACAAGATCTCGAGTGGGCCAAATTATCGAAGCAAGAAAATCTCAAAGAGATGGGTGATGTCTCTTCGGGGATGGCCAGTGCTGTTATTCAACGTTATCTTGCTCAAATTCTCGAATCCTATCTTCACAACAACATAAATGTGCGTCATGCTGCACTAAAGGTTGTTCAGCTTGTGTTATCCCAAGGTTTGGTGCACCCAGTAGCTATTGTACCTTACCTTATATGCATGAGTACTGATTGTGAGAAATCGCTCAGCCATAGCGCTGACAAACAGCTACAAGACATCGAAAAAAAAT
Source organism: Trichogramma evanescens (assembly GCA_902732785.1). Classification (NCBI taxonomy): domain Eukaryota; kingdom Metazoa; phylum Arthropoda; class Insecta; order Hymenoptera; family Trichogrammatidae; genus Trichogramma; species Trichogramma evanescens. The sequence goes on from CACVKI010144828.1 coordinate 50,567, forward strand.
ATCCTGGTTTCGTCCACACGAAAGCTCAAGTAGGTATCCGCTTGAGTTACCGTCTCCAGCAGATACTGCAAAAAGATTTGATACTCGTTCGTGGCATGCGCATCAAAGAGGGAGAGTATCCCTCAGCTCTCAATGGATTTCTTTATAGCATATTACGTGGTACCAAACAACAACGTCGAGCCATTGTTCAGTCAATTTTGAAGCAATTTGACGAAAGTGTCAAAACTAGTCTTTCGCAGATGCTTTACCTTGCAGATAACTTAGCCTACTTTAGCTATCAAGTACAAGACGAACCGCTATTCATAATTCATCACATCGACATTATAATTTCTATGTCTGGAATGAATCTACTTCAACAATTTAAAGAAGCACTGATACCAAAAAATAATCAAGTGCTTGGTAATCAAACGACTCATCTTCAGCTACCTCAAGAGATTCCTCTCGAGCAGCAACAGTTGCTGCACCAAATTGAACAAATCCAACAAATGTACCCACAGGTAATAACAATTACTATGAAAAATTATAACTTTGATCTCAATGTAAAATATTTCGTTAAAAAATCGATATTACTGTCATTTTAGGGAGATGGTTTGAATATAGCTGGACAAGTAGCAGGTATCACTCATCCAACGGCAAGTGCCATTCCCAGTCAAGTAGCTGGCATCGCACCGGATCAGCTGAATTCTGCAGCGTCTATGCCACCTAACCAACCTTCACAACCGGCTATGCAACGTTTCAACCCAGATGGAACACCTAAACCCGAACAAATGTTATCTGTTGCACTTGAAGACGAAGAAGATGATGAAGAAGATGAAGATTCAGTGCTTGATCGAGTACCTCACGATACGCGGCAACTTCGTGGCTACATAACTGCTAGTCAAGGATTTTTATTACTTTTAAATTTACGCCAACATCTTAAAGATTTGTACGGGTTTAGTGATGCAAAAATTAGCCAATATTCACCGATCGAATCAGCTAAAATTTATGAAAAAGCTGTTAGTCGTAAAAATAATCAGTTGTTCAAACCTAAAAACACTTTGGAAAGACTTGCAGGTGACAAGCAAAAAACTGAGGATAAAGAGCTCGATGACGAAGGCCGACGTCTACTCGTTAAAGAGTATCTTAACTTTAAACAGCTCATGCTTAAATTTGATCCCGATGATCCTGAAGATGAAGATGATAACGATGATGGTACGGGCAAGTCACCTAGGAAAAGTCGACAAAGCCACCATGGAAATCCTGGATCCTCCGAGGTGGTTAGTGAGCCGGTACAGTATCAAGTGCACCAGGTACTCGAACAGCAAAATCACTCCACGGCCCCAACTCAAGGACCACCGCGTGTACCAAAACTTACCATTCATGCAACGCATCATCATTCGCCTGAAAAAGAACATCGTAGTAAGCACCGAACCAGCCACAAAACGGAAAAACCGAAAAAACATAAGAAAAAGAAACGGAGACGAATATCCGATAGCAGTGACAGTGGAGACGACTACAGCGACCCAGATTTCGCAGTGTGAGTAGTTCCTCGGTCTTCCAGAGTTAAGGATCTCTATCATTTTCTCATCAATTTAATCTTTTCGCGATATCACTACCTATTGTGCTGGTGCTGGACGCTCATACTCGGAGTAACTTGAGTGCTTTTAAGACACTTGTATCTATTGTGTAAATATTTGATGTCGATCATAAAATGTGATTTGAAAAAAAATACATCGTATCTGTTAAGTAAGCAGACTATAATAAATATGGACCAGAAAAGAATATCAATGTTTATAAAGTTGGAAATATAAATAAATATAGGAATATATTACTAAGTTTAAGATGCAATTTTAAAAAAATTGAAAAGTTAGAAAATTGATTTCTAAGCTGGCACAATTTATTCAAACTAATAAACTAATAAAGCGCAATCCAGTCACTTTTACTAAAACTCAAAATTGTTTTGAAACAATGATTCTAAATTTTGTAAAACAAATGCATGCATTATCTCTTGATAATGCTCATTATGTATAAAAATTCTGAAAAATTAGTGATTAAAATCTTTCTAAAAGATCTTATTTTCTTACAAAATAAAAAGAGTGTTACAATGATAGCAATTATATAAAGTGATTACATAAAGGCGTGTTTACTTTTTCACTTCTTTTTTTGCTATTTTCAATCGAAATTTTCTAATTTTACAAGCTTTTTGATCCTTTTTATGTTTTTTTTTTCAAGTAAACTAATATGCATTATATCTTTCAATTATTATCTGTAAGATATTAAACGAAAAGATTGCTACTTATAATCAAACTACAAAATCGTTGTTACTTATGATAAATCATTATTTTTCACGGAGTTTTTGAAGTATTCAAAAAATTGATAATCATATTCGCTATACATGAGGTACATTTCATATTATAGTACTACATCTTTGCATTTTTCTTTACCTAGCTTCTTACATGTCTAAGTTAAATATTGTTCATAAATAATCTCGTAAATTTAATTGTTGTAATAGACCAAAAGTGGCGTTAGTAGATAGAGAAAAGTAGTTCTTTTTTTTGTGAAAATTTTATGTTATGCTCGTCATGTGATTGTTAAAAAAGTAAATCTTATTATTAATGTCGTTTACATTTATAGTTTGTCTTCAGGTGATTTTCAGATCAAAATTTTGGTCGTTAATTGAATTTTAAGAAGCTTCTTGATATTGCCGAGATAGGTTCAATTAAAGTTTTTCAATTAAGTACACTAAAATCAGATAAAATTTATTTTCTACAAAACGTCAGAAGCGTGCAATGATATAGATCTTTTAGTGTCAATGAAAACATTTTTCATTTCACTAATGTATTTTAATTCATGAACAAAATTAGGCATAAGATTACGTGATAATTTTGATTGAATGGAATAAAGAAAGTGTGAGAGTGAATAAATGAAACCATGTTTTAACTTGTGTCACAGCTCAGAAGCTCAGATTGCAAGAAGAAAAATAGAGAGAAAAAAGAGAGAAATAGAAAGAAAGATCTGTAAATATTATCAATGCATAAAATTATAATGAAAAGTAATATAGATAGCAATTATTTCTCAGATTGATAAATAGGTAACAAGTTATCTATACTGATATTGTAAAAGTTACGTACTAAGATAGTATATACTTGGGAGTAAATATGTTGATGAGAGGTGAATTTTTATGTTATTAAGCTTTTTGCTTAAAAGAATGAAAGGTACTATCTAGGTCTACCTTTCCCATGTAATTATTTCTAGAAAGTACAGTGAATTTAAAATGATTATATTTCTACGTATGTATAGTTTTAAATAAATTTTAAAAAAATTAACGGCTCTACGAGTACATAAGTATTTCTATAAGATGCATCTCATTGTATTGAGTGTAGCTATTGTGTCGAATATGGTTTTTACACAAAATAAAGTACATATTGTATATTGAGTAAGTTGAAAATATAACTTTGTAGAATAATATCCTGTTCGACGCAATATCGAGGCTCGTTTGTATTATAAATCATTTTCTCAGAAAACACGTACACTATCACACATGCACACACATTACCAGAATGTTTTTGTACTTGGTATTAAAGAAAAAAAACTTCATCGACACTGACTAACTCAAAAACTATTCGAACCTGCGATCGCATCAACTGAGTAAAAATATATGTGTAAATATATATGTATTTATAAAGACATGTATATACACACCATTTTTCGAGCGGAGAGAAATGTAGTGTTAATGTTATCTGTAACATGCAATTAACCGTTTGTGCGTAGATATCCAAGGAAACGGGAAAATCGTTTTAAGAAAATGCGGTTGTGAGATAATGGAAAAGCAAAAGTGACATCAATAGGCGGCATTTCTGGATAAACGTTAACATTCATTTACTCTTACTTATCGTGTACATCGTTTTGAAATTTATTGAAAAAAAGAGTTAAAAATAAATAAAATAAACATAGAAAAATGAAAGCTCGTTTTATACATTTTCTTTCAAAGCCATTGCAGCCATTTCTCTTTGAGATTAAAATAGCAAAGATTTTTATTGACAAAAAATGTTTTTTAATTTAGTACCAATTTTTTTTACACAGGCTTACATATAATCTCATAGTTCTTATGTAAGTAGAACTAGGTCGGTGTCATTTATTTTGGCGAGTCATCGAAGTTTGAACATCTTCCTGACTTTTTTCAACAGTCCTAGAAAATATAGAAAGAGAAAAAGTTGATTTCACATTTGAAAAAGGTTTCTCGAGAGAAATCCTATAGAAATAAATAGAACGAAATAAAATATTTGTTAGTACCTATCAGAAGTGCTGGATTCGTTGCAGGAAAAGTTTGTTTGCAAAGCGCTGAGCAGTTTCCGTTCCATTTTACTTTGATAACCGATCGAAAAATCGTATACTCGTCGATCGGCGACTCGGCGGCCTGTAGAGTTGAGGGCGCGCCGACGCTCGTCGATCAAGCGCAGCTTTTCTCGCTGCTCTCGGGAATGGAGCACCAGCTGACGTTTGCGCTCGGCCTCGGCTCGCTTGTGCACGGCCAGTCTCAAGAGTCGATCCCGAACAGTGGAGTCGTCGTTGACCGGGCGCCCGGGAGACCGTAATAGGTCGGGTGGGTCTTGCGGCTGCGAACTACAGGATTTATCGGAGGATTTAGCCGAGATCGTTACGACGTTGGTAGGCCGCTCGGAGGAGTGGGCCGCGAGATTGGCTCGTCTCTGCTGACGCCACTGCTGCACGGCTTGTCGCTGCTGCTCGCGCAGCTCGAGGTAGCGACGGTACCAGAGCTCGTGCTCGACGATCGCCTCGCGGCTCAGATCGGGACACTTGGCCTGGACCAGACGCACCAGCTGGGCCAGGCTCTGCTTGCCGGACTTGGAGCGCTGCTGCTGGCGCTGGCGCAATCTGCAGAACAGCTGGTGGTCCTCCTCGCTCCAGTTGCCGTTGTGGCCGCTCCTCGCCAGCAGACCGCACAGGTCCTGCACGCTCGACGACGCTTCCCTGCCGCGATCTTGCTCTCTGTCGCTGGCGGCGCTTCTCTTTGCCGGCCCGGTCTCGCTACTGCTGTTGCCCTTCGTCGCAGCTTTTTCCTCCTGCTGTTTGCGTATGACTCGCAGCAACCCTACCAATTCGCTCTCGAGGTCCTTTTGCTCGGCCACCAGAGCGTCGAGGGCCACTAGTAACTCTTTGCTCTCTTGCATTCGCTTCCACAAGGAGTGAAGTTTCGATTTGAACGACTCCAAGTCTGACATGTGAAATAAACGTGTTCGTTTGATTTTATATTCACTTTCATGACTCAACTTGATCGGGTGCTATAAGCACTTACCGATTGTCTCAACGTTGTCTTCGCTTATCATTGATTTGACGCCTAACAGCTCTTCATAAATTACCCGCACATTTCCATTCAACGTGCTCGTCAATTGTTTCCTAGTGAATTTTCTCGTGTTATCGATCAGCTCGCTTTTAAAGGGATAGGTAGCAAAATTAAGGTAAAAATGTGAATAATCAAATGCTTTTTTTGAGATTTCCAGGAATTACTGTTGAGCTATGTGAACATTCAAAAAAGAATCAAATTTGAATTTGGTTTTTAAAATTATGTTCAATAGAAATCTCAAATAATGCATTAAAAAATGATTATACTTATCCTAGCTTGATCGATACACTACTAATATTAAACAATCAATTTCTTACCTTTCGATCTCAATACTTTCAGAATTGCGCCTAATGGTACAAACCATGTCAAGATCGAGCTTTGCATTTGCTAAAAGAGTTTCAATTGATTTTTCAATGTAACACTCCTGCTGCTTCAGTTTTAAATAAACTTTCAAAGTTGGAGATTTAGAGTAACTATCCATTGTATCGTATCATCATAAAAACCACACTGTTTCGTCGCAGTTCATTCTTATGACCCCTTCGAAACAACTTTGTATGCATCATTCGCTGCAGTTACTATGGTAATTTTTCGGAGCAGGGAATTTAAGGACGGCAGAAAGGCGGCTTGGTAAAGAGAAATACGACTGTAAGTATGCTTAAATTTCATTTATATTACAATTTTTTGCATAAATTAGACGATTATCTAATGTACACGCGCATAGATTTCCTTAAAAATGTTCTTACTCATTTACGCTCTCTACATCCATTTCTTCTATTCATTGGCATTTTACCACGTTTTAGAATGTACATTCAGACGTATCATTTTTTCTACAGCTATCTCTACAGATTTTTTGGCTGAACGAGCAGTTATCTGTTGTCAGCTGTAAGTAACGTAATAAATTTTATACAAGTTGTACAAAAATACCATTGGCAACCAGTTGTTGTAATATATTTATACGTTAGCCTTTAGTTTACCATCACGTTTCTCTGATAAACAATAGAATTATCCACATGAAATAATTCAAACAATTTTTTACGTATTTTATCAGTTCTTTGCAAATATCATAATTGTAAATTAATTAATTGCAAATTAAATAATCCTGTATTTATGAAAATCGTGTAAAATTATTTAATTCGAAAATCATACTATTATGAACGTGAATCAGAATTCATTGTTTTTGTGACAATGCTGAAGGTTTCAATAAACATTCTTTGAATTTTTCTAGTTATTTTAATTAAATGTCATCATCTTAATGGTAAAATTTGATTTCACATAGCAACAAACTGTCAAAATTTGTACAGTATGCTTGAAATATAGAGCTCTGAAAATTCAAAAACCGAATCAATAAAACTGAGCAAAGTTTGATTGTTTTGTTTTCAGTATGACTAGTTTGCTACTACAATTGATTAAGCTTAAGCCTGAGGATAAAACAACAAAAAAACTCATACATATTTTTGAAAATCATTTCTGTTCCATTCAAAACACATTTCATCATCCAAACTTGCTAATATTTTACATTTTTCACTCTTGGACGCATTATAATTAAAACAATTATTTTTTGCAATATTATCCTAAAACTACATGTACCTAATTTTTTACAATATTTTTAAATCCGACTAGAGGATTACAAATTAAAAAGATTTCATCAGAAAAAATTAAAAACATAACAGTTAACAAAATCCTACTATAATCGTTATTTTGGAAAATGGAAAAACGCGCATTCAATACAATATAATTTAGATTTTTTTTCGTTCAATCAAGTCATTTATTCTTGCACTCTTAAATGTAAATATACTTATTGTTATCACGTCTTTACTCACATAATTAAGTAATATATTGCCCGCTAACACACTACTCGATTAACTTTATACGCAAAAATTTAATAAATTCCTCAAAAGATAATCACGGACGTCTCGAAGTCTTGTCACTTAATACTTGAAATAGGTCTGAATTTGCAGTGCATCAGTTTCAGATTTTGATTTTAATTGAAAAAGGTATTGTTCAATTACCATTTTAATTATTAAGAACATCACAAATTTTTTGATCAACACATCTTATGTTCTAAAATACTTGACAAGTACAGAGAAAAATTTTATGCAGTGATGGTACTTGAGATAGTGTAAACATTGATCAAGATATAGTACAAGAATTTCGACCTGCACAACTAGTACGCGATTCGTTAATACTTCCGGACGGTGAATTACCTGGCGTTGAAGAACCTGCGCTGCTACTACCTATTACATTAGATAAACGCAGCTTACGATGACCAAGATTCAATGACTTAATGCTACACAGTGTTCTACTGCCACAGGATGTATGAATACGATGTCGAATATGTGGAACAGTAGTCATGGCATACGATTTTAAGTGTGATTTTATTGAACCCGGCAGAGGTAGTTGTTCTATTCCATAAACTGTTGTTCTAGCCACTATCGCACGACATGCTAGTTCTTGTAGACTCAAAACTAAAATTTTTAATATTAAAAATCGTAAATAAAACGTGTTTAAGAGTTCTTTCATTAAATAATGTAACATAGGAAAATCGAATCTGTATTCAAAATATTTTTTAAATAAATTTACCTTTATTTGATCTCCACAAACGTTCCATTCCATTGCGATGAAGGGCCATTCGAGAAAGTTCAGAAAAACTTTCTCGAATATTAAAATCGCAGAGTGGTGATACCTCAAAGAATGCCATACGATTCTTAGCAGCATATTGTTCAGCATCTCGCTCACTGACTTGGCGCTTAAAGGCCAAATGCAGGCGATTACCAACAAGAACCTTAGGCACTCCAGGAGCTTGCTGTAAAATAATTATAAAAAAAGATTGGCATAAAGAACCATTTTATGCATATTAATTAAAAAGAAAAATATAGTTACTAACTTCTTCTACCTCTTTTAGCCATCTGTCAATTCCATCAAAAGACCACTTATTAGTAATATCATAAACCAGCAGTATACCTTGAGCTCCTCTAGAATATGATCTGATAATAGTGCAGAATCTACCTTGACCTGAAGTGTCCCACAGTTGAAGTTTTACCCTTTTTCCATCCAGCAAAATGGTTGTGGTTTTGTAAGCTATAATAATACAAAAAAAAACTTAAAAAATGTTTGGCTTCAAAAAAGTAATTTACTAACCACTTCCACTGCAAAAGGGAGACTCAAAGGCACCATCGTCCAGACCACTGAGAATCTCCTGTTTACCAACATCACTGTCACCTACCAAAAGAAACTTGAGCAAATAATCATACTGTTTCTCTTGTCTAGGTTTACTGGTAGCATGGCTTTGCCCTCCTGCTGCCATGATAGCCTCGGGCTCGCGTTGAGCATACTGCAGTATCGACCAGGAGGTATCCGTCAGCAACAACCAGAGTAGTTTAGTTCAGAAACAATTCATGAAAGCAATCCAACGATATGAAATCAAATACAATGATATCTAAAACAACAATAACAAAAGCGGCAGATGTTTTGAAGACTGCTACGCATCGGCCGCGTCACGTTTAGCAAACCATTTAAGTTTCGAAAGTATATATTTCGAACTTAATTGCGTCGATTCTTCGCGATGCAGCTGGCTTGTGATTATAAAAACACGCGAGAAAGAGCTCTGAGACTGGAGAGTTAAAGAACGAACGAACGAGCAATGCAAGGATAGAAGGGAGAGAAGAAAGAAAGAGAGAGAGAGAGAGAGCGCGTCCTTGAGTAAAAAAAGAAAAACACCTGGCAAGGTAACACGACGAGAACAAGAATACAGTCAAGTCTGTAAAGCAAACCGGTTGATAATAATGCACACCCGTTAAATGTCCCACTGTAGCAATCTGCGAGTGTAGCTGATAATCCGACTGACTTGGGAACGTGGAGGATCAAGGAGCATCGTCGCTCGGCCGTTAAGAGTACACAAGCGAGTATTATCACTAATGCTCCGAAATAATGCAAAACTGGTCAATAATTGTTGCTAACGAAGGTCCGCGTACAAGTACTGCTGACTGCCTGCCATGATACGCTGTAGGCAGCGATAATTAAGAAAGAAAGGAGACTGCGCTCACGGCGCAACTGTTGGCTGCAGGCAACACTCGAACTGACTTAACGAACGGCAAGCGCAGCGTATAACGGCCGCAATGGGGCTAAGCTTACCTATATAAAATGTAAGTCAGACGGTGCGCAGTAGCAGTATAGCAGCAGCTCTCACCAGTCACCAAATAAGAGCTGGGCATATAAACTCAATGCTACACGATGCCTTGCACTTGCTCGCGCACATAAAACAAAAACATATACAACAATATATATAAATGTCAGTCTGTGTACTGTGTAAATGTCACAGCCTTAACACTTGACGTTCGCTGCCGAATGCCAAATTGTCAATGATCACACTAGCCGCCTATATACAATTGTAGCTTTGTGAAGCTGGCGGTGGAATTGAAAGCACACTACTTTATTATATACCGCTGGATAGAGAAAAAAAATCTCATTAAGAATGCATAAATTAAAAATATGCTCGACTTTTTATTTGTTAATGTTGCTTGAAAAACTGTCGAACGCTACTTCGAACTTTAACATTAAATATCTCAGTTCTCATTGCTGTTAGCGCTTTTAAAAAATTTTTTTAAAAAACCTCATTAAATGCTCGACCGTGAGATACATGTGAGCATTTTGTAAAACAAATACATCGGTTAAAATAAATAAAAGGTAATATGCATGTAATCGCAACGGAGGTTCGACACTTTGAATCGCTTAAGCTGCGCGCGCATGTCTGATCCGGATAGTCTCGAAGACAGTCCTAATACGCAGTAATATTTGTCGTCACAAAATGCTCGGACAAGTGCGACTAAAATACACGAGTCTGTTACATACAGTTCAATGGAAGTTAATGTTTGGAGGAATCACTTTACATTGCTGCACTTGATAATTTACAATTTTGTACAATGAATGTACTTTCAATGATATTTCATAGCATCTTTAACAAAAAATGGGATCTAATTAAATTTTTTAAAACAAAACCGTATTTTACTTGAATGAAACTTTTTTCGATAAAATTGAATGAGATACATGAATTGTTTATATTAAAATCTCTTCGATATTATTATGCTTTGGCTTTGTACCAGCTGTAAAAAGCGATACTTATATTGAATGATTTATTACTATCTATTCATTATTTTTCTATTTATTTATTATTATTTAAATTTTACATTATTGAAATGTAATCAAGTCAACTTTATGCATAGCAAATATGAGTTCAGTATCAATCATGCGAATATCTATTATTCATCATTATTTTATAAAGATACAAAATATTCACATTTTCTCAATAATAACATTTACACTGTAAAAATTAAAAATAATTAAAAATGCTCTTGTTACTTGATTTTCAAACAAGAGCAATCCTGACAGATGTAATTTCGTAATAGTAAAATCAATCAACAAGAGTTAAAAAAAAATTAAAGACTTAAAATTCAATTTAACTTTATATATATAACATTACATGTTAAAAATTACGATGATGCGCAACAATAATTTCAAAGGAATAAGGAACTCATTTTGTAGGAATCTTTTGAGTAAATAGTATATTACGTGACAAGGGACGAAAGTCGAACTTCCGTCCCTGCGAGGTTATGCACCCAAGGCGAAGCCGAGGGTGCAAGCTCGCAGAGACGAGCGTTTGACTTTTGTCCCGAGCCGCGTATACGATTTTTCTTTATCCCCGCTCGAAAGTACGTTTGCTTAACATAGTTAAGGAATATTTTATTAAAAAAAATTATATCCATGAATTTACGCCCGAGCGCAGCGAGCGAATTCAACCAAAGAAAATACATGAACAAAAGGATGAGAAAAAACGGATTTGAGAAAATTTTTCAACTTTTCTTTTTTAAAATAGTTGTAATAATAGTGTAATAAAATACTTACAGAACATAGAAGATAAACTCGGGAAAAAAATATTACACGATGTTGTGCTTGTATTTAAACGCACACATAACGATGATACGCGTATGCGGTCTACCTTTTTTTACCACTATCTTGTTAATCGAACGCGTTTGATGAACAATATTAAAATAAAGAGACAAAATAATCAATCCGTACATTATTTCCATGCTTTCACTATAATCACTAACTTTACCCACAGGCTGCTCAGGTACATTGTATGGAAAACAGTTCCAAAACTCACCTGTTAGCCGAAACTACGTACAAAAATAATGAATATATTTTTGGAGCTTACAATGAAATGATTTTACAGGTTCAAGTGTGACATGAATAAAAGCACATTATCTTTTGGAAAGGAAGGATTTAAATTTCAAATTGCACCAAAAAAGAAAAAAAAAGCATTAGTAACCGTCGTAAGCAGTATTTATTTCTGATAGTTATCTTTGTTATCATCACCTTATTCGTGAAATATATATGTCATAATCAAATCAGGTATATCGGGCACTGTTAATCATCATCCTTAATTGTAGTATGTATAGCTCATATAAGCGACATTCAATTTTGTATATGCAGGCATTCTCGAAAAATTTTAGTAAAGCACAATTCGGAAACTTTCGCACCGGATCACGGATGCCTTATCGACTGCTGCAGATTACCGCATGTATAATAGGATAACATTTATACCAAAATTGTACAATTTAGCTCGTAAAATGCGATAACTGCCATGCAGACATACCAGCTCAATTAATTTTATTAATTTTACTTTTATTAATAATATACATATACATACATGTATAAGCGAGTATACATGTACGTATGTATCTATACATTAATATTATGCACATTACATGACAAGATGTACAAAAAGCGCTTGGACGTTTTTTCTCGTACTCTTGAAACGAATAGCGTTGACCATTCACTTGGTTGATTTTCTTCATTCCCTTACTTTACCTATCAATTGTATTGTATACCTGATTATACGCGTTTAATTCATTCTTACGTTCTATACATATTCAACATTCCTCAATACATAAGACTAATATTATAATAGTATGAACCACATTTTCATCATTCATGTTTCATTAATATTTTATGTTTAATATTAAGCGTTATAGAGATCATTTCTTCGATTTCATCGTCGTTACTTTACGAGAAAAGTCAACTTTTCTCTGCTCTCCTTTACAAATATTACACTTACAATACAATCAATCATTTCTCGATGATGTAGCATTCGCATAAAGTGTACACATTATCTATACATATGATAAACTAAATTATAGTGGTTATGATACAAATGATTATACATCTGGGATGCAGTGTGTGCTCTAATTTTTCATTTTTTTCAAGTTGTACCGTGATTTTCTTTATTAAGATGCTACGTTGGAATATGATTCTATTACTGCTGCGTTGTGTGGATTTTGTATTGTACAGTAAGACTGCTTTGTTATCGTCATTGTTCTAATGATCGTTAGTTTTTCGTAAAAGATTTTTTCCATACTATATCACAAACGTATTGCGAAAAAAGCCGATACGCGAGGAACTTCTCGTTTCTTTAATTTGTTTAAGAATTCGCAAAAAAGGATTCATTAATTGAAATCGTTTTTTATATTTAATAACATAGTCATAACAATGATTCTTTTTTATTGACATTCATGCGAGATACTTATATTCAAAAAGTGGCAGTAACTCATTCAATTCATATATTATCTAATGTTTTCGACAGTTTGCTAATTATCGTACAAATTCGACAGTCATTGGTGCTCGCAATATCTTTGACTAATTATTAATATAAATCTAGAATCTTATCTTTCAAATTATATTTACAGTTGAAGCTTTATTGCATGCGCGTGTATAATCACGCAGTCATCGTTTAAAGTTACATTTTTCTAAATTCATCTTCAATATGTTTTGAATGATTGCAAATGCGATGTATTGATTTCGCAGTTTAGTCGATACATGAATTATGAGCGTAACTTATCTTCGTTTTGAGGCGTTAATATACATAGAATATCTGGAGAAAATGCAAATAAATAGATTTCAAAAAGGAACTTTTGATAAAAAGACATGAATTTACATAAACATTTTTTTCGGAAGTATCGATTTCGATTACTCTTAAAAAAACGGCTTTTTTATTGAAAATTTGAAAATTATTTAAAAATAATCTTGGCTTGTTTTACCGGTCATTTGAATTATTCATGTCGAGAGTCATTGTAGTGTTATTATAAATATAATTCCACAATATTGGTAATAGCAGTATTTATCGTTGCATGGTCATTATTTCACAAAAATTCGTCTCGCAAACGAATAAACAACAATTAAATGCATAGAAACCCGCATGCATTGTAGCTTCACGCAAGTACCACACTTGTTTAGAAAGAGCATTACCAGGCTATCACTCATAGTTTAATGAAAATTTTCTTACAAAACTCGAATATTTGTATATACTTTTCTCACACAAATAAGGTGTATTTAATAAGACGATGATAAGTAGGTAAAATTGATTAATCGATCGTTAAATTTTTTCGTGCGAAGTCTTCTAACATTGTGTTCATTATTCGCACTAAAAAAGTGTAGAATAATTACGTAAACCTTAAAGCGATTCATTAATAAATGCTTTTACTAACAATGGTACATATGATTTACAATTTTTTCTGCAGCTTTTCATCGCGTTATTGCAAAATTTTTCAGATAAAAGGTGATTTTATCATATTGCCGAATAATAGAAAAAAAAAATATTCGTTTTGACATAAAAACTTTATGCGTGCCAAATAGTTTTACAATTTTTAAAAGCTATATTCATCAGAGTCGAAAAATTCTAGGGAACTATGGTACAATTTTATAAAATTTTTTAAAAAATGTTTCCTTATATAATATGTTTTTTATAATATGTTTTTGTACATTTCAAGATTATCAAATTAATTGCTGAAATTAACAAAAAGTTTTGCTTTAAATACTTAATAATGGTTCATTCATCACATTTTAGAAATTATAGTAAGTAGTCTCACATCACTAAACCAATATTATTTACAATCGATTATGCTTTAGGAGCCAACGAAGACAATTCGTTTCAGCGATCAGCAAAATAGCCATAACGTAAACAAGAAAATATACTTCACGAGCAAAAATGTATCGTTTTCTGACTTTTTCAAAGTGTATTTTCTTCTTAAGTTACATATAATTTACAAAGAGCTATTATAACGTCCTGCTAGTTTCTTGATCGAAAAGACGTTAGATCACAGCCTTATAATTTAATGCATTAATTTCTTTGCAACAGCAAACAGTGTTTACTACTAACAACTACTTAAAATGCTCGATTTAATATGTAGGTACTTCAAATACCTATATGAAGGTGCACGACGTATCTAATACATATCATTCAGATCATAATACCCAAAAAAAGTTTATGCAGTAAATGTTTCATTTATTTAAAGCTACTCAGCAAGAACGCATTGCATTTAGCGACTAAACGCCTTAGAACGTTCTATAAATTATGTCTCATAACTTCTAGTCAATTGACGCTTCAATGACCACAGAAATAGCCATGTATTACAGTTCAAGAAATTTTTTTCTTTTACTTTCACCAGATTTACATTTATTCTAAACACACATACATACATACATACATACTTACATACATACATACATACATACGCACAATTTGCCTAATTACAAGGAAATATTCAAACCGACGACCTTCTTCCTCTCAAAATTAAGTTGAGATGTACATTAAAACAACATAGATATTCGAGAACAAAAACTATACACGCGCTAACAATCTTTTCAAAGTAAAAATGCTTCAAAATTCAATGTAACCAAATGGATCGATTGTTATCATACACGCACAAAGATTGTGCATCTTGAAGTATATATCTAGATTTATAAAAGTACAACCACACGCATTATTTGCAAGATTTAACACTATTAATGTTATACATTCATTCAAGCTAGCAAGTTTAAACAGTCACAGATATAATAAAATGAATGAAAAAATGAAGCAAGTTTCACATAGAAAATGGTTATCACATTAAAATCTCGTTTGTTGCATGTATGCACAATTATCATCGGCTATTACAATTATTATTTAAAAACTTTTCCGATTTTCCATTGATTATGTTTGAACGTGTAGAAGATTGCACGATGACTTATAATTGCATCTGTATCTTGATAATCGTAAAATTATGTAAAAAACGAAAAGTGAAAAAGTTAAAAAAACAATTGATAGATCATAACTTCAGGTTAATATAAAGTTAAGAGTTGTTTGTTCATAAATTGTTGGTGATCCTCTTCAATCTTCTAATTTTTTCTCACATAAAGTACATATATACAGAAAATTAGCTTGATCAAGCTAAAGAACATTTGACACTGAGAAGGCGCCAAGGAGTGCTTGCAGGGCTCGAAATAATCGATAAAAAGAAAAAGGTAGGGCAATGTAGTATGAGGTCAAATCGGACGGATGGGTAAAAGGAGGCGCATGAAAAATTGTTTTTTTCATTATCCTCGTCTTCAAAAGGAGAGTCGAAAGTGAAGAAGCGACATTCGCTGGCTGGGGCTCACATTTCGGCTGCGTAGCGTTTGACGTCGTGCCAAGCGGCAGTTTTGTCACCCAGAGCCGATCGGTCAAGCGAAACGCAGCTACCATGACTAGCCTGAAGACCGGCGGCAAGAAGTCCAGCTGGCCCATTGCTTTGACGTTTCACGTCCTGCAAGCTATAGGCAAAATGTATAAGAAGTCAGCCACTGAGAAAAGAAGCGATAGCCAACGATTATCTAATCGAAAAAAAAAGATAAAGAAAAGTAAGTGCGGGGGAATATACATGTCTTGTATACAGAAAAATAAAATGAAAAAATGAGTGAATAAATAAAATGACGTGCAGAGTAATTAGCTAAGGGTGCGCCGGTACCTGAGGCTATCCCATAGCTGCTTCTTTTGCTGAGAGGCCGAGCTATCGGAGCTCGTCGAAGCCGAAGCAGAAGCCGCAGCAGGTACCGTGGGTGTCGGGTCAGAGAAGTTCAACCTCGACAACTGATTGTAGAGCTGCGGCTGAGCAGACCAGGTTGCTGCTTGTTGTTGTTGCTGTGGCTGTTGTTGTTGCGGAAGATCGATGAGCAGATTCGATCTCGCCTGATTCTGCGTGGCAGTGAGACTGGCTGAGGCAGAGTTGCTTTTGTTGGCAGTCGGCTGCCTATGAGCAGCGTCGCTTTTGTGCTTGTCGATGTTGGCCTTGATATTATCGAGAATGGGTTTGAGCTCCAAGGCCAAGTGGTTACGGTCCTTGTTGCTGACCACGGCCTGGGGCGGCGGCGGGGGCTTGCTAACCTGCAGTCGCTTTTGCTGCAGCTGCTGCAGCTGCTTCAACAACGCGGCCTGCTGATGGTAGTTGCAGCAGCTCGCCGTCTTACTGACCTCGCGGCTATTTCCGCCTGGGCAGGTTCGCACCAACTGGACGCTACCCTGGCAAACAAAGCACAGAGACGGTACGTCATACATAGCTTAAACGATAGGGGCCTCGTCGAGGTAACCAAAATACCTGCTGTTGTTGCTGTTGCTGCTGATGATGCGGCTGTTGCTGCTGTGGCTGTGACTGTTGCTGTGGCTGCTGCTGCTGCTGCTGTTGATGGTGATGATGGTGATGATGATGGTGATGGTGGTGCTGCGGCTGCTGAGGTAGCGCATTGTGAAGCGCCGTCGTTACTTGGCAGGCTAGCTGCGTCGAGGACGTCGACGACGAAGACGAGGGCGTGTTGCGTTTGTCCTGCAGCGCCGACTGCTGCGTCAACTGCTGTTCGGGCGGGCGTGGCAGGCGCCGCCTGAGCCAAGCGTGTCGCAGAGCTTCGGCCGGAGTCATTCGGTACTGCGGATCCCACTCGAGGCAGCGCTTGATGAAGTCCAAAAAGTGCTTGTCGTCGCAGCCCTTGAGGGCCTTGCTGAGGTTCTTCGAGCCGGGTGGACCCCGAAACTTGCCGCGATGGGACCAACCTCCCGACAGGTCCATCGTGCCGTCCTGGGAAAAGTTGATGCCCGAGTAGCGGGGGTAGCCTTTGGTGCTGAAAAACTGCCTCGCTCGCTTGGCCTTCTCCAATAGTCCCTGGGGCGGCATGCCGAGCAGCTCGATTATGCAAGCCATTTGGTCGGGCTCGTCCTCACCGGGCAAGAGTGGGTAGCCTGTGAGCAGCTCGGCCAGGATACAGCCAAGAGACCACATGTCGATGGCCATCCCGTAAGGGGCTCCCAACATCACCTCGGGAGCCCGATAAAACCGCGACTGGATGTACGTGTAGACTGTCTGGTTTTCGTAACAGGACGAGCCAAAGTCTATGACCTATAAAAACAAGGTAATACGTTTTTTAATCAGTTTCAATTTTTGAAAATAAAAATTTTCTACTATTTATATGAAATATGACAAGGAAAATGAGCCGAACTCAGTTTGGCTCCAGTCGCGCTCAATGATCCACTCAAGGAATATCTTTAGAACACCTGTCTTTCCTCGTTCAAGTAATAATTTCACGGAATTCACTCGATACGCTTTAAAATTTGAACTTGAAACGCGGAATCAAGTCAGCAAATCAAAAGGAATGTGTCGGGGTCTATGCGCGGTATCGTTTATTTATCGTTCATCGACTGCATCGAATCGGTCGTCGAATCGACGAGGAAGATCAGCTGCGACGTATACACGACTATTTATCGGGCGCAGATCGTGCCGCAAGGTCGTAATAAGTGTATAGGATCGCGGATCGGCCGCTGAACCGGCTTCGGCGCGGTGTCGCTGAACTTTGGCCGCTATACAGCTCTCTCTCGAGTGCGTGGGCGCGCGAGATGCTGCCGCCAATATATGTACGTGCGGCGCATGGCTCGCGGCTCCGATAAACCGAACGAGCGACAAAAATAATCAATTCTGCCTTCTTGTATATATGTATATCGGCGCGAGCCTCGAACGAGAGAGAAAGCCTTTTGTTGCGCAATCTTGTGGCTGCTGCAGTCTAACGCGGCGATCGAACGAGTCAAGCCAAGAAAAACTCGAGTTTCTATACGAGCTGTGCTCCAGTACCTATTCTCTTTTCATCTCTTGTATCGATTCTCATGGTTTCTCGTCGTCTCGCAACCAATGCCCTATCGAAATCGGGAACATTTAGTCCTCAATTTTTCGTGCGATAATACGACGATAGCCTTGCTCTTGGTTTATGAAACGAACCTCGCAGCCATGTGCATCGCGAGTCGACAGCCTCTTATCGTTTTGCCCGCACGTCTATTTTCACGCGTCAGAAACGTAGCCGGCTCGATTGAGTCCAATATCGGACGCAGAGACACGCGCTCACTCCGGCATAAACATCCACTTTCCGTCTATTAATGAATGAGAACCCGGGGCAGATGATACATCGACTTGGTATAGACTTATATATGAGTATTGTGTAGATGTATATAGACAAGTCCGGGCCACGAGTATCATTTTTCTATTCTCGAACGCTTCTATTCGAGATCTATTCGAGACTAATTTTTCTTGGATATATTAAGGCACTTATTCTGCGTATTAAAAACTTTCTACTCGCGGAGCGACTCTACATTACAAAAATATTACATTTTCTCACGAGGGAAATGTTGGCTTACGCACGATCTGATCTGACTATTTGTCAAGGTACGGCAAAATGGTTTAGGTGCACTAATTTCTTGCGAACGACGAAAGCAACATGTGAAACTCGGTCGAGCAAAAAGATATTACGACGGCAGTTGAGAAAATCTCAATACACGCTCATCGACCCGTCGCGAGTTCCTATTACTTGTCATCGGAAAAATTTGTATCGCTTTGCTTCGACACAAAGTAAACTGCTTTTATCTCCCATCCAACCGTTTCCATCTTCTTAGTTCCGTACCAAAGATATCGCTTACTATTAACAACAATTTTAATACTCATAATAGTCACCACGTGGCATGTAACCCTGATATTGATGTCTCAAAAATCATTGAATTTTTTCTTTTTACGTTATCTATGACGCGGAAAGAAGAAACCAAGTGCAAATTTGCGCGTCAAAATGTAGAAAATGCGCTGTTCTTCCAGTAAACCAATTATATTGCTGATAATACGATGCAATGCAAATCGTCGATGCATAAGATCAACAGGAGGTGCAATGTTAGCATATCAACTGCGTGTGGAAACCATTTGAGCGCGTATTTTAAGGGTGAAGCGCGAGATGTACATCTTGCCAAGTATTTCACCTAAATCCTAATCTAGTTACGAATTTTTCAAAACTTTTCTTCGAGAGCACTGTAAAAGCCATGCGTGTATAAACTACGATTGGTCGCCAGAGCTTTTTTAATTGAATTGATTTTTGGAGCAACGCACGTCAAGTTCGACTTTACATAGGATGAGATAACGATGGTAATAAGACGAAAATAAACGTGTGAAAATGTTGATCAAGGCTAGTGAACGTATTGTTAATCTACGTACGTTAAGAGGCCTTTACAATAAACATACAATCGCGTTATAAAACTATATTTGAATCGGTAATAGTTGTAACTCGAGCATATGAGCGTTGGTTGCATTCAACATATAGTGACAGAGGGTGGCGCCTACGATGTATAAACGCAACGCCCGTACAGATGGTCAAAGGCAAGCACACGAGGTAGTAAGGCAGCCGTGCGAATCCAAATGCTTTATTTTTGCGCTGCCTGCGCCGTACTGGCAACAACCCTCTACGTGTATGTAACGTACACGCGCGTCGTGTAGAGCCAACGCTCTTTTATTCGTCTTATATCGTGCGCGCGTTTTATTTTTCACAAATAGAGGCCGGTGGGTGTGCGTCGTGTACGCGTTTAATTGCTGGCACGTGCACGTCGAGCGATCTATTGCCGGTTTTCCTCTCGCTCAACATTTCAAGTCGAAGTATCGAGTGAAAACAAATTTTGCGATCAACGAGCATAGAGAGAAATTAGGAATGACGCGTCGTCGCTGACAACGAACGATAAGTGGAAATAGGAAAAAAGTTCTCGAGACTCGAGATTTCGAGCGCCACGAGTACTTGTACGTATTCGCATGCATCGCGACTCGCGCGAAAGACTCTCGGTAAAACACGTATCCAATAAAATTTACAGCAACGACGAGCAAGACGTTGGTGCGATCAATGAAGGTAAATGACTCGTGATAAAGCATTTGTATAGTCGGCTCGTGTCCTATATATAACTCGAGCGTGCAGCCGAGCTAGGTATGCGCGCACCAGCATGACGATGTGGACATTGCAACGAGACTAGCTATTGCGTCGTCGTAATGTTACGTTTTGCGCGTGCACCGCTGGCCAAGGATACATTGCGCGTAAAATTCACATTTCCGCTCGCTCTCTCTCTCTCTCTTTCTCACAAACACACTATATGATGCTCGCTACATGCTCACATACACGAGAGCAGTGAGAAAAAGAGAGCGAGGAGTATACCGAGATACAAAGGTGCACAAGGTATAATAAGTAGCTACGCTCCGCACATTATCGAGAGAATCGAACAAGTGTGCAACACAGGGCCAAGAGGATCGAGAAAGAGGTTGCAGGAGGAAGAAGAAGCCGAGGAGGGAAAGGAGAAGCTGGTATCGTGCTCACCTTAATTCCAGAGCGTCCCTGTTGCTTGAGCAGTACGTTCTCGGGCTTCATGTCGCAGTGTATGATCTTGTTCTTGTGCAGCGCCTGCAGGCACTGGAGCAGCGAGTGCGAGAACTTGCGCACGAGCTGCAGACTGAAGCCCTGGAACTTGTTCTTCTTGATGAGCTCGTACAGATTGATGGAGAGCAGCTCGAAGGTGATGCACATGTGATTGCGAAAGGTGAACGAGTCGAACATGTGTATGATGTTCATGGTGTTGTCCTTGTCCTGCTCGCGCAGGTTCCTCAGGATGCGCACCTCCTCCTGGGCCTGGCGGTGGAAGCGCTCCTCGTTGCGCACCATCTTCAGGGCGACGATCTCGCCGATCTTGTGGTCGTAGGCCTTGACCACCTGGCCAAAACTGCCCTTGCCGATCACCTTGAGCACCTCGTAGCGGTAGGCCACGTGGTCGTGGATCACGTGCATGTAGCTGCCCTTGTCGTTGTCGTAGTCGTTGTTGTTGGCCGCGCCGACGATGCCGGGCCGCTTCTTCGCCGCCACGCCCACGTAGTAGATGGTCGGGTAGCGGTAGATCTCGTGCAGCTCGTACGGCGTGAGTTTACTGCCGAACAGCTTGACCGCCAGTTCGGGAGTGTACTTTTGCGGTACGTGGCTGTGGCCGTTGTTTATCACCACGACGTCCAGGAGACTTTTCGAGCTGCCGCTGATGCTCGACTGCGAGTCCCTCGACGACGCCTGTCCCAGTTGGCTCTTGGAGCTCGATTGCGACTGTTGCTGCTGCGACTG
This sequence comes from Trichogramma evanescens, assembly GCA_902732785.1. Classification (NCBI taxonomy): domain Eukaryota; kingdom Metazoa; phylum Arthropoda; class Insecta; order Hymenoptera; family Trichogrammatidae; genus Trichogramma; species Trichogramma evanescens. Next base: position 72,189 of record CACVKI010144828.1, read on the forward strand.
TTGTGACTGCTGACTCGGGGGAGTGCTGTTCCGGCTAGTTGCCGACGACTTGTCGCCGTTGCCGTTGAGGCTCTGAAGACTAGCCGCCAGACTGGGCAGATTACTGCATCGTCCGAGCAGCTGCTGATGAGTGAACAACTGTGTATATGGCTGCTGGTTTTGTTGTTGTTGTTGTTGCTGCTGTTGCTGTTGCTGTTGCTGTTGCTGCTGTTGTTGTTGTGGTCCTGGCGAGTCGAGGGATTTTGAGGTCGGCACCTGCGGCTGGGCCTGGGCCGGGGCTTTCAACGGCGGCAACTGACCACTGGCCTCGCCGCAGGCGTACGCGTGCAGCTGCTCGCTCGACGACAGTCCGTTGGTCATGGTGGCCGCTGACAGAGGCGGTGGTCTCGACGATAATGGCATGCCTGTGCCGCTGCTGTCTCGTGCTCTCGACTCCTTGTTTAACTTTATATCTTACTGATACTTTTGGCTGATGCTGCTGCTGCTGCGATCGTCGATCTCGGTCTATACCTCGGCTGAGGTCGCAGATGATGCCTCTGCTTCCGTTTGCTGCTGCTGCTGCTAATCGTTGAGGCTGCTGCTGTCGCTTCTGTTTCTTCTTCTACTTGACGAGTCTCGGGGGGACGATGCATGGCTAGTGTCATCGGGCGTGATGCACTAGACAATGGCGTGGCAGCTCTAGCGTCTCCTGGACGACTGCTTGACTGCTGGAGCCGGCTTCTACGAGCCCATGCTTCTTGTCCATCGGTCGGTCCCGAATCGAGCAGCTAGTTCTCTTATTTCGTGTAAACACACACAGAGCCAAGTCGATCGTATAAACACTGCGGAGAGCTCTTAGCTTCGCGCAGGATTTTCAAGCCAGCACATTTGTTATGATGCTCTATTTAGTTCGGCTATTGGTACGTTTGTCGAGCGAGAGCGAGCTGCAGTCGGTAGGCAGTTGGTGTGGCTATAAAATTCATAATTTCAATGGACGATGCATAGCGCGCGACTTTGTTGTGCAGGAGCGCGTGTCCTCGCGCTCGACGTAGACGGCCGAGTCTTGCATGTACGACGTCTCGGTGAATCACTGGGCCGAAGCGATGACGAGACTATCAACACGCGTATTATAGCTCGCGCACTGGACACCGAACGATACTACACCGACACGATCGATGAACTTTCGTCGAACGCACTCGCGCACACCATTTACAGCTTTCACAAAGAGACCCTCGAGATAACCAATAATAAGGGCGAAACAATAACACAGATATACGTATGACAAGCCACTCGTATATGAATCGACTGCACTGCAACAACAATGAATGGCCGAGGGAACGAAATCGAATCGTTCGGGTCGACAATTTACGCCTCGGTGTGCACACGTATACAGAAAAACGCGTGCTTTGTATACAGCTGCGAGAGTCGCAAACTGGCCCTTTTGTGGTTATAGCGCAGCGGCAGTTCCTTGCGTGTCACTATATTATATGCTTGGCCAGAGCGCATAGAAAGGGTGACTCTTTCTTGCTCTCTCACTCTCTCTCTCTCTCTCTCTCTCTTTCTTTCGTCGCAGCACACATGCAACTTGTCGCAGCTTCGACTTTGGAATCGACACGTTCGAGCGGCGATGGACTGGTCAACTTACACCGCTAATTTGCTCGCGTGCAGACTGCAGATGCACTTTATATATAGAGTGCGTAATTTTTCTTCTTCTTTTCTCTCGGTCTCTTAGCTGTACTCGTTATACGAGTACTTGGGCCATATCCTTCGAGCTCGTTGTCGGCCCTCTCTTTAACACTCGTGCCTCAGTCCCCTCGTCGAGGATAATCGTCGTCCCGATACACTTGCAGCCGCGCGTTCCAGTCCAACTCTGTAGGGCTAGGGCCTCTGGCTGGCACCGATAATCACATAGACACACACGCACAGCACACGCGCGACGACACACGCATTATGTAGCGCCAGCGAGACTATCGTAGCGAGCTCCAGTTCCCGTACAATTCTCTGTTGCTGCTGCTGGCCTGCTGCTGCTCCGACGTGAGTCCAGTCTCGTACGATTCGCAGAGACGCGCGGGGATGATCGCGCACATATACATGCGTGTAACTTGCTGCCTATGTGTGTTCTCGCTCTTATCGCGTATACGCGTCGGCGCTGACAAGTACGTGTGTTTACGTCTGACAGAGACGAGACTCGGACTCGTTATTATAAATGCGTGTCCGGCGAAAAAAAACTGACCGAGAGACTCCGCGGCGAGAGCGACTCCTCGATTGTGTTGTATCTCTCTCGCTGCATGCGCAACCTATAATACCCACGACCTCTATGGGACGAGATGCAGCGCGTAGTGTTGCCCACCAACACACGTACAAAGTGGCGAGAAGTTGCCGTTGGCTATGGCGTCCCGCGCAGACTAGCGGCTGTAAACTGCGATACGACCAGCCCTACGTGTAGTGTTGTATATTGGCCATAGGCACTGCTGGCAGTGTATCCACTTATTTAGCAGGCGACACGTACACGCGCGCGCACTCACGCACACATAGGCACGCATCTAACACACATACATACACGAGACCAGCTAGTGTACGAAGAAGCCAAACGGAGACACGGGACGGATCACGGATTGTGTACGCTGCTGCTGCTGCTGCTGTATACGTGACGCGCAGCCGCTCTCGGCTCGTTTTAGACAGTCCCGACTGTCCGGACTCCAAACTGTGCGACCAAGCAAGCCGAGGGCACTGTATGTAGTATGTACATGGGGGCAGGCAGCGATCGCCAAGTTTTTGCCAGTTCGCTGCCACTGTGCTGCCACCATGTGCTCGTTACCTGAACTACTTAGCAGCAACGGCGATCACAACAACAACGCACGCTTATCTCCTCGCACCTGCTAATAAAAAAAATAGTATTTATTATTGTCCTAGGCCGCGAGAAACAAAATTCCAGGGCACGTGTAGATAGTGCCATAAACGCGTGCACTGGAGCCTTCTGCGCTATTTTTCATATCTCGTGCTCCGAAAATAAAATTTTCCATTCGGCGCGGCAACAAGCAAGTGCTGCTTTCGGGACGTCGCTGGGAAAAATACACTCATTTTTGTTTTAAAGCTCTTATGGGTTTACTCATTCTAACATTATTGTCAAGTCCTTCTTATTCCTTTCCCTTTAAAAGGTTTGTTTACAAACTCTGATGAACCGAGCGAATTATGTACTGCAGATGGCAGCTCTAATCATTCAAAGTTGTAGCGCGAAATGTGACAAAAGTCCTTACAAATTAAGATCTTTCGAGAAAACTAATTGTAAGCATACAAATTTCATCGTTCATTTGATACGGTTTTTCTACAATTACTATGAAATATATGTTTCACCAAAAATGGAAAAACTTGCCTTAATGAACTTGAATGAAAATGATAGCCTTTAAGCACGCAGTAGATATACTAATAATTTTGTAAGTTTCAATTACATTTCATATTGTCACAATGCTACAACTATAGAAATAACTTATAATTGTATGTGCATTCTTATATTGGCTGGCGTAGATAAAATAAATTCGATTAGTGAATGATACAGGGAGGCAGTACTGAAGCCTGGTCAGTTAAGAAGAAAATTTCCAGTATTCGGTCTTTTCCTCGTGAGATTACGATAAATCAATTACATTTTTTACTTTGAAAATAAAAACTTGAATTTTCATTCAACACTACTTTAATTAATAAAGAGATTTGAAAGAAAAAAAATTGTGGAAGTGGTAATTTTTAGTTGAAAGTGGTCGGTAATTGGACAAATTAATTTGCACCAATATCAGGTCACTTTTCAATATTATATAAATATTTCCATTTATGACTTCAATAAAAATGACTGGGTATTGGTACAGTTACTCTACATTGATTTCGCTCCAGCAAAAATTTATTAAGCCTTTTATCGAATTTACTAATCAAGCTTAGCTCATGAAACACCGAGAAAACTAGAAACCAGTTCTACGATAAAGTAAATGGATTTATTTACAAATTAAATAATTTCGATAAAATTGTTTCAAATTTTGAAATATTTGCTTTTAGCAAATATTACTTGTTACATAAATAATTTATAATTTAATAAAGTTACAATAATGATAATACTAATAAATGAAGAAAAAACTACCGATAATGACACGAAATGATATCATCACTATCGATATGTAAGCACGCGTATCTTAGAAACATTATCCGGACACAGTAATATTTACTTTAGTTATCTTATCCAAAATAAATATAATACGCTATCGACCTAATTTTTTCCTAATGTTATGATCTTCAAATCATATATGGATCAATGAATATATGAAAAATTATTTAATAGCAGCAGCTATAATTTTTAACTGACAAAAACCCAAAATAATTAAGTTTTGTATTTTGTCGCGCGAATGCACATTACGAATTAGAACAAGCTTATCCTTACTCCCGAGAGTGTGGGTAGAGCAGCACCGCTGACTTTCCCCGCATTTCTCTCCATCCAACATACGCGAGCGTCGCGAATTTCGCAGCCAGCCAACTCCACTGCACGCAAGCAGCAGTGTCAGCAGCAGCGAACTCTCGCGAGATCAGCATACAAAACATAAACACACGCGGTCAGTAACTTGGTCGACGCAGACAACGCAACACTCCGATAGCACAGTGGATAAGTTTATATATCATTATATACATATAAAATCCGCGAGTCGTGCGTGCGCCTTTGCATCAATTTATTATATATACTCAAACGAGTGAGGTGCTGAACACGTTTCTGACTATCAGCCTCGCAGCGGGAACTTCATAATAGAACGCTGTCAAAACGGAGTGGGCTCGCATCTGTCATCGCGTGCGTACATCGTATCGACGAACTGCGTAATAACGTGCAGCATAGACTCGAGCATTGCGCGCGGCTGCTCGTTTAACGCGGCAGCACCTTTGGACTTTTCGACAGTAACAACGAAGCTACGATTAAAGACAGTCTAGGAATATATATGTGCTATATATAGCATATAGAATACTGTTTCATAGTTTCTCACTATACAAGACACGAGCATATATACGTGCGCAGTACTTATTGCGCCAGACAGAGAGACTATGTCGTTGTTTTAATACTATAACCAGATAGCCTCTTTGCTTACGTTTAACGAATCGAGTAGATTTCGTCATATATCATCGCAACAATAGTCGCACCATTGTCGATTTCGATATTAATGCCTTGATTTCTTCGGATAAAACGCACTGACTGACCATTTTTAAGTCTGACTTATCTGAAATCATTTATAAACAATACCAGTATCGAGTTATACGGTTGTCATCATTTACTCGACTTTCTGGACAAAGACATCGAAGTATTACTATTGAGTTTTATCGTCGCCGATATGAATCTTGTACCGAAATCTTTCAAGGAAAAACGTTCCTTTGGTTAGTACACATTTTTTAATTTTATACATTGAGAAATAAGTGTTCTGTCAATTATTTTGCTCATTTTTTTATTATTCTATCCGACAGATCAACGCGTGGCCGATGTCAAAATGATTCGGGAAAAACATCCAAATAAAATACCCATCATTGTTGAAAGGTACTACGCAGAGAAACAGCTACCATTGCTTGACAAGACCAAGTTTTTGGTTCCAGATCATCTTTCAGTCACAGAGCTAATTAAAATTATAAGGTAAATTATTTGCAATTGTTTTTCTATATGAGCTCGAACTAATCTAAATAATCCTACTAAATATTCAAATGCTAATCTATAATTTGATAGGCGAAGACTGCAGTTGCATCCCACGCAAGCATTTTTTCTACTTGTGAATCAAAGAAGTATTATTAGTGGTAGTACAACCATGGCTCAGCTATATCAACGAGAAAAAGATGAAGATGGATTTTTATACATTGTATTTGCGAGTCAAGAAGTTTTTGGGTCAACACACAAGCTCTGTGAGAGTTCTTAAGTAGTTATCGATGCAGATTTTCAATTAGTTCAGTAAAAAAGCCCTTGATGCTTTGTTTTGAATTTTCATAAAATATAATGTGTTTAAAATCATTGATAGAGTCTTCGGTAGACTTACTATGAAAAGTATATACATACTTTAAAAGTAGCATTATACAGATAAAAGACAAGTCTATTTTGTCTTTTTACCTTCTGCTCGTGACCCTTTATATTGTTATTTGTACCTGCATATTGTTAACTGTATTATAACAATTCTATAATGCTGCGTTCATATTTCGTATTTGGAAATGATTTGTTTGCAAAACAAAAACCAAAAATAAGACACCTTTGTGCCTTTGTTCATTAAAAAGCTCTCTTCTTTCTCTTTTTTTACTAAAAAATTCGATGTAAAGTTTTACAAAATGCATATTACGAAATAGAAAAATGAGTGCATTATTTTTCATACATACAATAATGATAAAAAAATATTTAGTAATAATATAATAGATGACAGAATTTTAGCCGCTATAAACATTGTAGCGCGATAGCGGATTGGCTGTGTATAACGTTGTTTAAAATATAACGTGTAAAAGTAGTTGTAGAAGATGTAGCGATAATAGTGTAAACGAATATCAAATAAATAAATGTTTTTTATATGGAAAAAAAGTTTTGTAATTGAATGTGTGTGTGTGTGTGTCAGAAATGTGTATAGTTTTAGTTTTCCAAAGATTCATTGAAAATTTCTTCGCACGTAGCTATTTTTCCGACGAAAAGTGCTGCTTATGAAAATTGGATCATGCCGCGATCAGCAATTTCACGATTTACGATATAAGTAAAAAATACTGACAAGAGTTTGAATAGCGCGACGATTAAATTGCTGATGCGCCTTTGCTAATCTATCTAGCGACTTTTTGCGAATTTTCAGATAAAAAAGTACCAATGAACTATTTAAATAGTTATGTCATAATTTTAATCTATCTAGCTGATTCGGACACACAATCGGTAATCTCCGTTCATGCTTATCTGTTTCTAAACCATCCAAAAAGTAGATGGTTTTGTTATTATCGAGATTTTCGATGGAGAAGATTTTTAAGACGAAGATAAGATTAATGGTAGCTGTTACTCGGTCGTTTAAGGCGACGTTTAAATCGTGACAAAACAAGAGCCAAAGAACGATTCGTATCCGTACATTAAATAACATGACATATCAAGTATTTGAATGAGAAAATTATTTGTATGCGTAGGTAATTTATGTAATTGACGCGCGAGCGTTATACCGATGATTATTCGAGTCCGAAAGTGCTGAATGTGCAATCGAAATGCAGGCACTGCGTTGCTTCTCTGCAATTATAAGTGTGAGCAAGAAAAATAATTTCTCATTGAGCAAAAGCAGTTTTTTGTGCCATAAGCACGTATCCGACGATTATTTATCCGGAATCAATGGGACTTTGAGGTATAGCTCGAGTCCAGATACATCGTTGGGCTATACCTATCAGGGACGACGGTAGCAGGGTCGTTTACCTAGCTCCGGATTCAATGGGTATAGGAATACGCCAACTGTGAAAAAGCAGTCTGACGAGTAGCGTACGATGGTATGGTCGTTGTCGGCTACGATATCTACATATTATATCCATTAGGTAAAAGTTGCAGGTATATAGGCTGCAAGTAGGTACAGGTAGAGGTATATCACACGCCCCGATTGGCGAGTGTGTCGTTGCGCCGTGCAGGCGGTTCGCGCGGGCCACCTGTGCTCGCGTTGCACTTTGCCTAGCACCTTCTTCCGATCCCTTCTCTCTTTCATACCCATACACATAATACGAGCATACGTGTGTGCAGCTCTCTCGGCTTGGCCTGCAGTGCTGCACTGCCCGACTCCCGAGGTTTGCTCTCTTTGGCGCTGATGCTCGCAGTTTCTTCCGAGTATGTGTGTGTTGTGTCTGTGTATGTGAGAGTATACGTGCGCAGCGTAGGTATAGTCAGTGTGTGTAGACCAGAGGATGAACCAAGCGTATATATAGCGTGCAAATCGCGCGCCGAGATGCCCCGCGCGGCAGCAGACCGATCTTGCGCTGCAGCGCAGTTGGCCGCTGACCTGCACTGCAGGTTCTACGCTATTATAATCGCGCACGTTCAGCCGAGAGTACACATATAAGTAAATTAATAACCGTGTGTGCACGAAGCCTCGCGAAACGCCAATGAGTCGATTCGCCGTCTCGACTCTAACTAACTTTGACGAATCGCGAATTTTGCCCTAGAGATTTTGAAAATTACTAATCGCTCGTGGCTCGTCGTTACAGTTATAGACGTCGTGGTGGGACATTCCGCTGGGCAGTGGACGAGCGAACTAGCCGCGTCTATATACATCTGCACTCGTTTGCATAGTCGAGAGTCGGTGCTCGCAGGCAAGCGTTGCATTGTTTGCGATCGACTCGAGTGCACGCATAGCAGTGGACACCTGCGACGATGCACAGCAAGCAAGCAGTGCCTCAACAGGTAATGTATTCCTCGAGCATTTGTTTCTACGCGTGTGCGTACTTTTAAGCCTGCGTTGTGCACTCTGCGCGATCGAGATCGTGCGGCCAATAACTATATATAGATGGCTAAATAAAATTAGGCGAGCTTAATCTTCCGATTTATAGGCATCGCGGAATTCCAGTGCAGGCTAAGTTTGCGCTTAGACGGAGCAGCTGCGCCGCCAACCAACTCGTACGCTCTTATACGATTCACTTGTAAATTAGTTTTATGCTGTAACCCACACGACGGTGCACACATAGAGAGAGAGAGAGAAAGAGTAAAGAACGCCGCATATCTGGGCGGAGTTGGTAGGTAGCTGTTGTTGCACAGGTAGTAGCTCGTCGGCCCAGAGAGGAGGCAAACATGCCTCGGACTGGAAGTTTACAAGAAGATAGACGAGACGAGGAGAGGAGAGTACATAGTTGGGAGGGCCGAGGGAAAGAGAGAAAGAGAAAGAGAGAGAGAGAGCGAGAGGGAGAAGGAGAAAAGAGTCTCTGACCATGGCCGCTTCCGCTGCTACTATAAGGTCCTCTTGACTGCCACCGCCTCGGCTCGCGTGCATCTATAGTTGCAGATGTGTACGGAGCGATCCTTAAGCGAGCGCATAGCGGCCAATCTCGATCGCGCTCCAGTCCAAGAAGCACTTGGGTCGCTCGGCTAGCTAGAGCCGACGACCTCTAGCTAAAACCAGATACCGATCTCTCCTCTCTCCCCTCTTCCTTCCTCTCTCTCTCTCTCTCTCTCCCTGCTCTCGTGCACTCTTTTTCACTCGCTCTCCATGGCTGATGCTGCTGCGATGCTGCTGTACTTGTGTAGCTTCCTGCATTTATGCACATCGCACGGTGCAGTGACCACTGACCACTATTTGCAGCTGCCTACGAGTGTGCAGCTATCGATTCGAAAAATGTAATAGTACATCATAGCTAGTACCGATATTATTTTTACCAATGCCACTTTTCACTCGTGTCGAGAAAACGCGTCAGGCTTGCTCAACGTGTTCGCTAATGTAGCGAAGATGAGGCTGCTTCGAACTATTCAAGAATCGAGACGATCGCTTACGAAAACGACAGCTAAACCCGTATCGCTGTACTGCACCGCAGCTTGTATGGTACGCCGAAGCTCACGAACGTTTTAGCCGTTTTATTTCCATTTCTCACCCGAATTAAGGCGCACGAGCCGAACAACGATCGTTGCCCAAGTAAGTAGCGGAAAACCTGCACGATGTGCCTCTCGATGCACAGAGATCGACACTAGATAACGACTGCTATTTTCGATGCACAGACAGCTATACGATCTTAATCTGATCCGAGAGCGTCGTGACTCGCGAATCGAACCACGAGCTAGCTTTCAATCTTCGACACACTTGGACGGCTGCAACAGCACCGACGATGCACACGTACACGAGCGTGACCCGCTGTCGAAATGCACTTTTCAAATACCTAAACCTGCACCTGTCCTTACACACGTGAGTGCATACTTACATCGACTCAACGACTATTCTATATACTCACAGTCACGTACGTGGGCATAATTTATGGACTGATCTTTTTTTCACTGCTCTCGCTGTAGAATACAGACAAAACGTACATACTCATCGCGCGATTATAAAGAATATCAAACAAACCAAGTACGAACCGGGCCGACTATATACAAGAACTCGCATAGCGTGTACAATCGTTGTAGCGCTCTAATACAATACTTTGGAATATCCACGTACACCTACAGGTGTCAATTGCCGGCTACTTATACGTCTGCTGCTCGTCGAAAAGAGAAAGCCGAAAAAAATCAAAAATACAAGTCCTATATAATTCACTTCTTCACTCGCGCATGACCGGCATCGTTCATTCATCACGCGGTTATGCTGATGCATCAAATTTGAACGAGAACTTGATCACTTCGTCAGTGGTTTATTATTATCGGCTAGCAGTAAATTAGTACAACGTCTCTACGTCTGTTTGGCTATAGTCGTACGTGAGGTTATAAACCTCTTTCTGCGCTATTTATAGTTTATTATTTATAGCGTATAGTTTATAGTTCATAGTTTATGGTTTATACTCGGTAAACCTGGTGCTGCAAAAATGTATGGTACACCAAAGTATGCTCGTTCTTCATTCCAGAGGGATATGGAGCGTAGTGCTTGTGAGATGTCAGCTACTACCTCGGCTAATCACACGCCCGAGACGGTGCCAGCTGAACAACAGGAACCGAGCGATCTGAAAATACGCTCGACATCGTCTGCCTCTGCAACTACTGCTACTGCAAATCGTAGTCGCAACAACGTACCTGCTAAACAATCGTCGGCTGCTTGTCGTGTTGCTGCTCGCAAAGCCGCCGACGAGCACGCCTTACGCAGTGGTCCTGGGGAAGCCGACGATGACGAGGACGTCGACGACGACGACGATGACGAGGAGGACGACGAAGGCGATGACGAGCGTGAAAACGAAGCCATCAACTACGAGGTAAATAAACATGAACCAAAACCATTCATGAATCGTCAAACTCTTATATACAAATCTGTATGTTGTATTAAATTCTTAGAAGAACACCAATAAGCCTAACGATGCCCGTAAAGGAAATCATACCAGTACCAATGACAAGCTGAACGATATTAATCCGGAAATAGCTAACATAGCAATCCGCGATTACCGAACGCCTTTTAGAAAACATCACCTGGGAATCGACAGCAACACTGACAACATTCAGGATCTGGAAGCCACCGTCGACCGCGAGATAAAGCGTGAAATAGGTGTTGAGCACTACACGGCCGCAGCTGCAGCTGCAGCCGCCGCAGGAATGATTCAACATCGCCTACATACCGGTATCGATCAGATAGGGGGCAATTCTGGGATTAAAATGGAGGTATTTATTGGCTGTTATTCATCTTATGTAAGGAGTAATGCTCGTGTTCCTTCAAACATCTTTTATACTTTTTGCACAGATGAAATTATCTAGAGAAGGTCGAAACTCTTGCATGGGTTTAGGATTATCGTTGGAACTGTGTGTTGTGTGTGGTGATAGAGCAAGTGGAAGACATTATGGAGCAATTAGCTGTGAGGGTTGCAAAGGCTTCTTCAAACGCAGCATTCGTAAGCAACTGGGCTACCAGTGTAGAGGAAATAAAACATGTGAAGTTACAAAACATCATCGAAATCGATGCCAATACTGCAGATTACAAAAGTGTTTGGCAATGGGTATGAGAAGTGACTGTAAGTAATAAAATTTTCATTAAGATATTCTATTCAAATTTTCATGGTGATATTATAATAAATTTATTTTTATTTAGCTGTTCAACATGAAAGAAAACCTGTGATTGGAAACAATGACAGTAGTGGCCAAACCAAAAGTGGTAATCGAGGGCAACGTATTAAACCAGAACCAGCGACATTACCACCTATCACAGAGACACCAGTTGTTAGTAATTCTTGGGAACCTCCTCAAGATCACCAACCCGAAAGTCCAAACCTTGAAGATCATCAAAGTAGTGACAGCGATTTTAGTGATGCTATAACTTTGGCAAGAGAACGTGTTATAATAGCACAAGCACTTGACAATATGACAAAAATTATTACTGGCGATGTGAGCTATGATTAATTTGTGTTATTATACTATTAATCTTTAATTTAATATTGACAATAATTTATTTCAGAGTGTCAATGGTAGTATTGAGGGGGAACCAGATGATGACTGGAACTGCAGTCAATTGCTATCTGACAAGCATTTACTTTTTGATTTAAGAGCTCCCAGTCCAACTCCTACATATCTAACTATACACTATGTTTGTGAAAGTGCATCAAGATTATTGTTTTTGTGTGTACACTGGGCTAGAGGAATTCCAGCATTCCAGTCTTTACCGTAAGTAGATGTACCTTCCTTATTTTTATCACTTTAATCAAAAATTTATTTATTAATTTAAAATTCTTACCTTTTAATAGATCTGAAATACAAATATCTTTAGTTAAAAGTTCATGGAGTCAGTTATTTATACTTGGATTGGCACAGTGTTCTTATATCCTATCTTTACCTAGTATTTTAACTTGGATTATTGGACATGTTCAAGCAAATATAACTCAAGAGAAAATGACTATCAACAAAATTAAACTGATTACTGAACACATTTGTCGTTTGCATGATTGCGTGAGTTCATTACACAAAATTGATATAAAACCAACAGAATATGCTTACTTAAAAGCTTTGACTTTGTTCAGTGCAGGTAAAAATAATAAAATTATAATAATTTAACAAGAATAATTTTTACACCATAAAAAATTTTTGCAGACAATGTTTTAAATGGAATTTGGCGGAAGCGCATTCAAATCATGCAAGAAACAGCTTCAAATGAATTGCAACAAAAAGTTGGATCAAATCGATTGCCAAAATTATTACTGCGATTAGCACCTCTTCGATCAGTTAGTCCACGTGTGCTAGAAGAGCTCTTTTTTGCTGGACTTCTTGGTAAAGTGAGCGTAGCCACCATAGTGCCTTACATACTAACAATGCAAAATGGATCCAAAATGGAACCTGAAAACCCAATTCAAGGATGTATTTAATTTTTAGTAATTAGTAATAACGTACCTATTACTAAAGTGCTTTTAAAAAAACTATCTCGTTTTTAAAATAAACTTGGCAACAATAAGTAATTATATTATATAATATAATATATAAAAATTGAACTATTATAATTATCAAATTTGTGATGAGATCATCTTACATTAATTCATTGAAAATGTATTTTAAAGCCATACTCAATTTCTTATTACATGAAATCGTTTTTGCGTGCAATTTTTAATTTTTTTTTTAACCTTTGTTCAAATAAGTAACTTTTTTTTATCATATCATATATTTCGAACTGTTTTTATGAAAATGACTACCTATATTAACATCAGTATTTAAAAAAATTTAGTTTCGAAACTGTATGAATTATTTAGAAAAAATTGTGAAAAAGTATTAATATTATTTTGGAAACATAAGAAATTATTATATTGGCTAACAAAATGTATTATTAATTAAGTGGGGCAGTTGCAATTTTGCAATGTATATAAATTATTTTAGAGAAAAAAAATAGGAGTACTTACATAGAAATACGTGCCTGTACAATTGAAACAAAAGTGCGATTTATATTTGATAATAATAATAATAATAATAATATAATATTATATCTACGTTTATTGATCTTTTCATAAATGTTCATATCAAGACACTAAAAATTGTTACTTCATAACTCAGCGATAGTATTGTATACCGATAAATCATCATACAAATAAAAAAAGTTTTACAGTAATTTCATATTGATCATTATGCATTATTTATTTGTATTCGAGAAAAAGTATCTGTGTTAGGCTGAAGTTAGCATAGATAAAAAGTATTGTAGATAAATTCAGTCGTAAGGCCGTCAGTACATTTTGCACCAAGATATTTTTTATTGATTAGAGACTTTTTTTCGTTGATTACTCGAGTCTAGAATTTTTTTTCATGGAAGAAATGCAAGTAGATACGTCAGCGTCAAGCGATAATGCCGATTTAATCGAAAAGATCGGTGAACAAGAAAGCGAGGAAAAGGCCGAAGACGGAGGATGTATCGGCGGCACGACAAGCGTAGAGACTCAGGTTAATTGTTCACCGGGTCCTGACCCTGTGGTATCGTTGCACAAGCGAGTCGAGAACATCGTGTCGCTGATGAGCGAACTCAACGAGCAGTTGGAAATTCTATCTAACGAGCGTCGTACCAGCACCTTGAAGACCCAATGGTCGATCATCGAGGAGTTCAAGACTGTCAAGTCGCAATCCGGGAAGCCGTCAAAAATTTGGCACAATAGCCTCTTCTTTCGAATGTATTTTGTCGAGAAGGAGCTCGACGACATATTTCTTGCCGCCTTGAGACACAGCTCCTTGCTCTGCAAGCATCTCAACAATCTCAATGGTACTTACGTCAAGCCAATTTTGATCGGCGATCGGGCGTATTCACATTCGTTCACGATTTTCTCCTAGACAAAATTGTGGGTAAAAACGAAAGCAGAGCAGCATCGTATGTACAGCAGCAGCAGCAGCCACAGCATCGGGACGAAGCATCGTTGGAATTGCTGCTACCGACATCGAGAACCCAAGAGTTGCTCGAAGCTGCTATGAAAAGTCACCAGCTGCAAGCTCCCCAATGTAAGCCCGTCTCGGCTGTGACTAACTCCAAAGAGGACGAGTCTTCTGGCAGACGTGATTTCAAGCAATCCTTTACCGATCTCATACGGGCCAAGATCGACTTTGACTCGCAGTTTATTCAATTCAATGCATTAATGAGCGAGAACTGTCACGCTGAAGACTTTCAAAGCTTTTATAAAATTTACTGCGCATCCAACTCCAGTAGCAAGCCCAAAACAGTGAGTATGCGAGTGTATTTTTCATTATTTTTTGCCTAAACTTTTTTTAAACATTTTTTCGTCTTTAACTTTTTTTTCATTTTGTTATAATTTCCCGACTAGGTGCTACCGCACCTCTTGATAAAAATGACTTACCTACTCTCGTTGAGGATTATTGATAATCGTTTATTGATAGTCTGACAATTACCAAAACGAACTTCATAGATTCTAGTAGTTCCGAGAAATGCACATCATCGTATTGCGCAAAAATAGCAGTAATTTTTTACAGTCGTCATCGTCACTGGCTATTGATAAAAGCGGCGGCGATACCAACCAGCTTCGACGAAAACGACTCTCTACGAGCAGCAGTAGCAGCAGCATCTCTCATCGGAAAAAAACCCAAAAGCAACGGACCCTCAGAGCACTCAGACGCTCCAGTCGTTTGGCCAGCGATGAGGTGCAGATCATACGCACCGTCAAGCGTGCTACCTGACCAATTTTGGCAACGGGAGTAGTCAATGGAAAAACAGCCAGAATATCTAATAAAATCGTATCTTAAAATTCTAAAGTCTTTATTTTATTCTCCTTTTTTTTTTAGTTGCTTTCATAAAATTTTATACATTCAAATAGTCGGAGCGTTGCGATTATCGTCAGCCCCTGAGCTCTGAATTTTTCATACATGCGCAATAATCAATTGATTCTTTTAATAAAAGTCCATCAAAATTGCAGTTTGTTCGTCTAATTTATTGAAATTCCTTCACCTCAAAATTTCGACCCTTCAGATGTTTTCTCATACGTGAATATGTAATGAAATGTTTTTACCGTTTCCTATATCATTACCAACGTTAAATATATTTCAAGTTAAATTTATACATACTTATTGTTACTTTCCAGATACAAACTTAATATTTTTAGAAAATCGTAACAAAAGTAAAATAATAGTAGCTGTCCAAATTTTATCAATATGATCGTTGAAATTAGCATTGTCGTTGTTCTATTGCAAAAGTTACCTCCAGTAAATAATTATTGTATCGATGATGAAAATAGTGTATGTAAAAACAGAGTTATTCGCATTACAATTCGTTATACTATAGTAATTTATACGTTCAACACATTAGATCGATTTTTACACGTTGTAGCCAACAAGTATCGGTTTACTCTAAGTCACATCGGATTGCTTATAAACCTATTATAGCGAATTTAGTTGGAAAAACACTTTTAATAATATACACAAGTTTCTGAGTCATGATACAGACATTTTTAGTATGTTTCTTTTACACTATTATTTTTATATTGCCTTTTGTAAACATGGTATTATCTCATTCATAACTAAAGCTACTGCAAAACTGCTAACAATCACTGTATGATTGACTGACAAACTGAAACCGATATGAAATATTTATGTACAATACAGAACTATCGGAAAGTACGAAATATATCTGTGATAAGTTTAAATTCATTCTGGATGATGAATCTTTTTCGAGGCTCGACCAACAATTAACAAAAATTGTTGTTTCTCTCATTTAAAATGTTCAAGTAACTTGCTCAAAACATGATTTTTTTCATTGAGAAATAAAACCAAAAAAAAAAATACTTTCTGTATAAAAGTCAAAAATATTTCAAAATTGAAATTGCTAATACAATTATTTAAATGACCTATCTAGTTGTAATCAATCATACAGTATACATATTGAATTTCAGAATACACAATGCATTTACATTGATATAAAGCGATAAACTTGTTAAATTTTACATTCGACAAATTATTGCTCTAAAATTGCCTACTATGCTTTTCAATCAAAGATAGTATCGCAAAAACAATACATTTATGCACAGATAAACAGAATATATTCAACAAAACGTAGACAGCCATCATTTTTGTCACTAACAATTCAACGATTCATTCTTTTTTTCTCTAACTACATCAGTCATTTTTGCTCATACAGAACCATATTATGTTATCTACACAGATTTTTTTTACGGCTTGAAAACTAATGAATAGTATTTTTACCTATTTCATTAATTAAGAAAAAATTTAAAACTGAAAGAGGATGAACACTCTAGTTTTAGGATGTTTGCTAGTTAGTAGTAAACTAGTTTTGCTAGTTTCTTTTGTAGTTTAAACAAGTTATGATGATTTTTCAATGACAAACTTTGAAATGATAATTTTAAACTATATTTCGTTGTAAAAATAAGTGAATCAAACAACATGAAAAATGTTTAAAAACCACTGGTCACAATGAAAATTTTAATGGATTCTTATGGACAATGGTATTATTAGTGATGTAATTAATTTTTTACTCCAGAATGACAACCTTCACTTGTAAAGACATCACAATTAGGCTCTCCAGTGACAAATTTGTCTTGTAACTGAACATGCATTTTAGTTTAATTTTTTTTAAATACTTATTGTTATAACTAAAGCACTTGTTATTTGAAGTACATACATTCAAGTACATGGTTCTTGATAACTAGCAGCTATCCGGCAAATAGTATGTTTATCCAATTATTATGAAATTTGAAATGTAAAACTTTGAAAGTGTATGGAAGCAAGTTGATTAAAAAATGTACAATAATTTTCATGTTACAATATACTACTCTGTTTTTATAACATTATGTACAGGCTTCTCGTACTACTCACAATTTGAATTTGAACAGATAAAAAGATGTTTCACTCACATAAAATTAATTTGAGTCAGTAGTAATTTAAATCATTTTCATGCAAATATTTGCCAACTATGGTTTAATCATGTATAATTATAATTAACGTTACTTTGATTAATTTAAGCAATATCTCGTTTGACTAGTATAAAGATTTGTAATATAATAAATATTTATATATAAGCATCTATGTCAAATTTAATTATTCTAGACAATCTATTTATAGAAAATTTGTGTATAAGTTTCTCAACATTGAACTGAATTGTTTTTTTCCAACTTCAGTTGCAATTCAATGAAGAGTTCTTAATTCATCATTTGTACAATTGTAAGACTTAAAATTTCCCAATGAAAAATATGCAAAAAAGTGGGAAAACAATTTTCTTGGATTCCTAATGGTGCTAAGCACATCATTGTTTTAATCATCACTTACCGATATTTGAGGCACTGGTCCGCTTGTTGAATAAACGGACACGCACTTAACATAAAACTTTACATTTACATAAAACTCAAATCAAACAAATATTAACATGAGAGTTCAACACACACAAGATTCCATAATAGTTGAATGAATCAAGGAGCTGTTGCAAAGACAGATGCAGAGCTTCTCATTTTTCACCTAAACTCATAGATCTGTATACTGTGTTCCGGCACATGCCTCAAATTCAATGATTGGTACCTAAAAAAACATTACACGTTATTATAAAACATTACTAAATATTTTAACTTGAATGATTTTGAAGAATGTATTTATTAAAAATATTACCATTCAGAACTTCGATGATAATAATAACCTTCAATGGTAGCCGCAGATTTTTGAAAACAAATATAGTAAAAGCCTGCAAATGAGGCTCCATTGATATCTTTGATTGTATGATCAGGCACTAGAAAATGTTCCTTCCACCTCATGAAAACATAATCTGTTCCTTTTAGAGCATCATAATCAAAGGTGTCAGAATTAAAAGTTTTGACATATTGGCAAAACGAATTGAATTTGCTCTGAAATTAAAGTCATTCATGAAGTACACACATAGTTACAAGAAAGCAGGAAAATATTGACTTACCCAATGTTTTTTGTCAACATCTTCATCAGCATCCCATTTGCGAGTGAGAAATGGATATTTTTTGGAAATAATTTCTCCATCAAAAAATGTGGTGAGTGTAGGAAATTCTTCAGTTAGGCCTTTGATTTTGAGGTATCCACAAAGATAGCTGTTTTCTTCATCAACATGCTGAAATAGAAAAAAAAACGAGTTACTGATGCACAAGAGGAAGAAAATATGTAAAAAACTTTACTAGCAAGAAGAATTGATGGCTAGGTTACCTGAAGTACAACTTCGACGTCATAACTATTTCCCTTTGATCTTTGGGAGCCTTGGAATCGAGATCCGTTATAAAGCAGTGATTTGGTGACGCCGGGCTGTTTGGAATTGGCAGGTGGCGGTACTACGTCTACTTTCACCGGCATGTTGAGACAGGACGAAGGATGCAGTCACGAAGATGATAACAACAATTTGCGATGTGCACGTCACGAGTGGAACGAATCAGTTTAGATTTGAACAGTTGTACGGATGGAAACAGCGGACTGAAAACAGCTGCAAGTCAGGCCCAGTTACTAAGTCGATGCAGAATCTTGGGAGCCGCTAGGCGCAGCAACAGCAGCAGCAGCAGAGATGCGTGCAAAAATGTGCACTATACAGCAGGTGAGTGCAATAATCGCAATCGGACATGTGACGTGTTTCTAGCAGCTTCTATATATCCAGAGAATATGGCAAAAGTGCCAAGTCAGAGCCAGTTGTGATGTCGTCGAGTGCTCGATTACAGGTAAGCTCTCGTCGATGATGATCGAGCAGATTGGTGTCCGTTTTCTCCGCAGATTGGAGTACGTTACGTGCGTGATCGGCGAAGCAGCAGCTGCGCCTGCGAATTTCGCTCGGTCCTCCTTATTTATGCCTATTTGATAAGTCAGCAGTTTGCTCGCGAGAGCGAGAGCAGCTCGTGTAGAAGAGTGCAATAGGTGCAGCAGCTATGTGCCTCTCGTGCGAAGCAGTGCAGGCCCGAAAACTTGAGCGCAGACCGTTGCGAGTCCAAAAAATTTCACACAAGCTGCGTATACGTGTGAGACAGTCGGACGGTACGTATACATATAATGCGAACAGGCAGTAAGTACCAGACGTGTCGGTGTACGTGTATATATAAAGCTGCTGCGCGATACGTCCGCGCGCGCTGCCTATAATGTAACAACTATCAGGCTGCCACGACGATGACGATCGACGACTCCAACTTTCAACGTCTGTGTTGGTGCGGACGAACGACGACGACGACGACAGTCATACGTCGTATATACACGCAAAAGTTATGCACACGCACACACACGAGCACACTCAGTATATGCACACACGCGCGCGACACACAACACGTTGAGTATGCTATATAGCTATAATATCATTGAGGTTGCTATACGCAGACTGCTGTTGCAGGTTGCTCCAAAGCCGAGCTGCGAGCCTGAGCGAGTGTTGCTGCTTCTGCACAAGAGTCGCGATGCGCGCGCTCTCGGTTTTGCTCTCTCTCGCTCGTGTTATATTTGCGCGCGTGTACCTTCACTTTGCAGTTTGCACTCGCCAACTTGCAGCACTAGTATAGTATATGTATTATGTATGTGCATTCACCGTTGGGCGCGCGCTGCAATTCTGCCTTGCGTCAACGCAAATTCTGCGTACACCATACCATACATATCCCAAATCTCAATGACTTTTGAACATGAGAAATCTTCATTGCAGGTTTCATCACATTTTAACTTTGCTTTGACACGTGCGCAGCATTTCAAAAAAATATGGCAAATATCATCAGTTAGTGCTTTAATCCATGCGAGTTGTGATTAAAAACTTGTAGAGTTAATTGATTAATTGTAAATTATATTTCAGTCAATTGAAATACTAAAATTAGCAATAAAAATTACATGTAACAAATTTGTTTGTTTGTTTGTTTGTTTGTTTGTATCTAATTTACTTGTGTTAAGACGACGCTTCAGAGGATGTTACCGATTTACTACTCGTAATTAATCTTCTCTTCTTTATTAAATGTAAACCTTGAATTATTGAATTATTAAATACAGCAATAAAAATTATTATTAGCATTGAATAAGAATAAGTGCACAAATCGGTATAAGAAAAATTACTATACTTATTTTGAGAAATGAAATTTTAGTGATTCGATTATTATGATTCAACAGCAACTATAGGCAGTGTATAAGCGATCACGATAACAATTTTATACATTAACAAGCGATTTTTGAAATCACACACATAATTCACGACGGTGGATTATAACAAGGGGAAAAAAAAATGTGTAGATGGTCGAAGAATTCAAAAAGGGTGAAAAAGTCGAGGCACGAGCCGATCGCATGATCTTGTTGGACGTCAACACTGTATTACAATTTCGAAAAAATATTCACCCTCAAGCCGCACGGGTCGACGAGATGACAATCATGCCGACCGAGGCACTTGGGCTCTGTAACTTTGCGCGCAGCTCGATCTGAAGTAGATATATGGAAGAACTGCTAGGTAAACGCATAGCAGTATTATATAGGACTCGGCTGTGTTTTGATAGGGAACTTGGACGATCGAGACGCGCGGGCAGCTAAGTTATCATCGGCGAATATAGTTTGCGCGACGTTCGCGAGTGTCGCGCGGCTCGCTAGCTTGCTACAGTCCGTAAAAAGTAAGAGGCCAACAACTGAGAGCACTTTATGGCTATATAGCCAGAGGGGCCAGCGCCTGGCAGCAGGCCTGCGTGCAGCCGAGACTATTTCAGTGTTGCTATAACTTTGCACGAGTCGAGCAGTCGAGTGCACACGAGACTGGACTGCGAGCAGTAGTGTGACTCAGTGAGCCCGGACTGCCGTGCCAGCACTGCACAGACCGAGCAGTTACGGACATACTCGGAATTGTGCACCGTTTGCACATACACCACAGCTTGTATACCTATACATATATTTATATTTATATATTGCATCGTTCCGTCGTCCGTCGCGAACTCGCCGTCGAAAAAGCCACACACGGAGATAATCGCGCAGTACAAGAGATCGCGAAGCTGAGCGCAGCCTCAATTAAAGTACGCGAGCACCCAAATAGAGGCACGTATACTGGCACATCGTTGCAGTGTATACACACAAGTTGAAACTACGAGAGAGTCGGTCGGTCGAGCAGTGTAGCAGCAGCGACGCGCCAATCGTGTGCAGCCCGCGTAATGGCCGAAAACAACGGGGACAACAATCATCAGCTGATGATGAGCAGCAACAACATGATCAACAATCACCTGCCGCAGCGTTGCAAGAATCAGTGGGTCAGGCTCAACGTCGGCGGGACCTACTTCCTCACGGCTAAAACCACCCTGACGCGCGATCCCAACTCCTTTCTCTGTCGACTCTGCCAAGAGGACTCGGAACTCATATCGGACAGGGTGAGCTATACTGGTTTACTTTCTCCTATTCCGCCTGTTGATCCTTGTCCTAGTCCAAATTTATGCATCTCGCGCTCCCTTGCACTTTGCTTGGCCTACCTACACGCGCAGGTGTGTCCGTGCATCGATGCCTCTGTATAGGTGCATAAAGTTGACCGCCGAGAATCCGCAAATGCATGGATGTCTCGGTACATGGACTACAAGAGGCTTCTGTGGCCCGAGTATTGGCCTGTTTTGGTTCATATTAGGGTGCGTGTGTGCGAGTGAGTGCAATTGCACTGCTCTGTTATATAGCAGGCCGTGCAGTCGCGTGCCTTTGGCCACCCCCGCCTGTGGGCGATCTCGCCTCTCTGTGTACAAAATAAAGCGAGGCAGCTCCCTCGTGTCCCCTGCGCGCCCCTTCGCGCACGGCCTCCTGCTCCTCTTTTGCTTTTCACCGATAGCACTTGTCGACTCACTTGCTCCCTCTCTCTCTCTCTCCCTCTGCTATCACGACTCTAGTTCATGTACACACACACACACACACACACACACACACACACACACACACACACACATTCGGAGATCTACCCTTTACGTCCATCTGCCTGTATAACTTTTGGCCTATTTTTCTCTCTCTCTCTCATTCTCGAGCCCCCCAACCACCGACTCTCACGCCCCAAAGCTCTGTCCTGCTCTCGTATACACACACATAAAGCTGAGCGAGCTTGACACTTGCATTCAGTACATTACACATGTTTACAATGTAACTGTATACAAAGTCAAGCAAGGCAGGTTCTTTACATAAGCACTGACGTTTTTCGCATTTCTGAGTATTATATTTATGTCTGAATTTAGGACGATACCGGAGCCTATCTCATCGACAGAGATCCGACGTATTTTTCACCGATCCTCAATTATCTCAGACATGGCAAGCTCGTCATTAATAAGGATCTGGCCGAGGAGGGTGTTCTCGAGGAGGCCGAATTTTACAACATCACCGAGCTAATTAGGCTCGTAAAGGAAAAAATCATTCTGAGAGACACGAGACCCATTCGTGACTCGAAGAAACACGTCTATAGGGTCATACAGTGCCACGAGGATGAGCTCACTCAAATGGTTTCCACCATGTCCGACGGTTGGAAGTTCGAGCAGGTAATCCTTTTGCCGCGACCAATTTATTACCTGCAATCCGCTTTTCCATCGACATCTTTTCATCGTTAATTATCCTTTTGTCTTTTGCAGCTCATCAATATTGGCTCGCAGTATAATTATAGTAACGACGATCATGCCGAGTTTCTGTGCGTCGTCAGTCGAGAATACGGTCCGAGCCAGCTATCAGCCAAAGAACAAGAATCGACAGATCGCGTCAAGGTACCACCACCACTAGTACCCCGCTCAAATAATGCGCATTCTCAATCCAGCCAAACTCATTCTTCTAGTCTAGATTAAGTTTTAAGTTACTTTTTTTCTCCATTATTGATCGATTTGGCATTTTATTAATTCAATTGATTTTAGATTAATAAGCGTTCATCTACAAATTAATTTTAGCGTATTTCACGATATCAACTTCTCAAGTATTATCAAAGCTGTTGTTTTTACAATGATCCTTTAATTGCTTGCTTTCGGAATATCTACTGTTGACCAAAATAATGTGCCTAAAAATTTGCTTTCGATTTAAATGAAAACCAGTCTTGATAGTACCATCATCTATAAACATTACTTTGCATTATTTTTTTCCTTGACAGGTATTAACAAATAATTAATAGAATTATTGTATAAATAGCCAAGATCGTTCTAAGCATTGAAACAATTTTAACTATAATTCTCAGCATATTCAGCACACATTCCTCACTCTTCCTTCCTCTTGAAAACGCGTTATACTACCACATACATACACGAAGAATTTTTATAGTTTTATATGCAGCCATTTACACAATCTCAATGATGATACATTCCGCAGTTGTTACTAACGACATATCAGCATATATAATATTTTTTACTGTCAAATCAAACATTTTTGCTCGGGCTGAACGTTAATAAAACATTTGAATGACATTTTGATAAATCATGACTCACCATCATGGTAACAAAAAATAATAATAATAATAACAAAAACGAATAAAAACTAATTTTTATTATACTAATACAAAAGCTCAGTTTGATGTGTGACAAATGGATTTGCATTGAAAGAGTAATGATATATCCTGCATGAGCATGCCTTATGATATAATAAATATAACGATTTATTAAAATAACAATTGATTAAAGAATATTAATGTTAATCGAACTTGTGCAGATAATATATATTAGCGTGTATTTATTGTAACGCTGAAGCGTGCGGTGCAAAGTAAAAAATATCTAATTTAACATATGTTTGAAAATTCATACACATATATTTTATTAATATATACGTAAAAGAAAAACGTAGAAATAAGAGAAAAGATAGCATTATATTTGTGGAAGGCATACATGAGTAAGAGAAATATTGAACGAAAATAAAGTTGCATTGCTGCTCACAGAAAGCCATGTAGTAGTTATTTATTTTTATTAGTTTCTACGGTTAATATATCGGATCATGCCCGAATTAATTGAAACGCCAGCACATTTATATAATGTATTTATAATACCCTTGATAAAAACTCGTTCACTGCCTTCGCAAGGCTCAGTTGACGTAAGTAACCCCTAGCAAATAAATACGATTTTTGGTATCGTTTCCGCTTACAGGCCGATACACGATACAGCATCGTAAAAAGCGTTGATGGTATCGTTCTCTGCGGTAATGCTTACATTTATATGCCGTACGCCCTTTCATTTTTGTACATACCATTCATCGAATTAAAAAATGGCTATCATACAGCATCATTCGACCCGTAAAAAGTTGCGATCACCTGATATAAAAAAAAAGAAAAAAATTTGCATGCCCAATTGTCGTCTGTCTGACATTATGCTACTTGTTCTCTGGTCCAGGTACTGCAGCAAAAAGGCTCGCGCATGTAATATACGAGTCGGCTACCGGCTATCTACGGCTGCAGCTCGTGCCTTCCTCGACTCTGGCCGCTCATCAAGAGGCTCGCGGCCCGCAAATCCAGTCAACTCGCCGGCCTCAGCACCAGGATCATCGCGCGCGACAACGATGACGTTCGCCGTTTTCGACAACAGCCCCTACGAGCCAGCTCGCAACCAGCCAGTTCGTCATTCTGCTACTTCTACTACTTTAGGCAGTAATCAAGACAACTTCATCTTTTACATTATAACATATAATATCAATGAATATACATACACACATACACAGACACACACGTACGCGGGCGCGCACACGTTACCTTTATACATTTGCGCAAGACTGGACACGAGTTACTTACGTATACCACTACCACCTACACCCTAAGTTAAAGTTAATTAATTCATTATGTATACATTTGGATATTTGCCACTTATATTTCACGTCGTTCCTGTTATTGTTGTCATACGTATTACGCGTTATTTTTCGTACATTACTCGTTTTAATTAGCCTTTTTATACTTATTGGACTTATGTTGTTCGTCCGTTCGCGTTAAAATGCGCGTCAAATACGTAGCTTTATCGACGTCCTTTTATTATATTATTGTGTATATGAATAGATAGATATCCATTACATAAAAGATGTGTGCCAGTCATAGATCGTTCGTTTCTCTTTTGTTACATAAATATATTTATATAAATTTATTGATTACGAATATGTACATAGTGTCAAGTAGCAGTTACGGCTTGTACAATAATACCGGTTAAGAATCAAGAGAGGCGCGTGAATTTGCCAATGAAAGATAAATGCAAAGATATATAATAGTAATGTGTTGTAGGCGCAAGGTACACGTAGATGAGTTAGCTGCTGTTACTTTTAATTTACCTTTAATATAGCGATTCTGCACACGTTCATTTTACAATAATTCATAATTCCGACTCATTGCTTCAGTTAAAGACTTATCGGACCATATGACGAGGTTTACACACGCGTTTGTTGTAGTGTGTGCAGTAGTGCTTCAAGATGAGCATATTTAGCCATATAGTACACTTGCAAATGAATAAAAACGGCGGAAAGCTTCTAGCACCATGCACCGACGTTTCCAATTGTGTTAAATAGTTTTTTAAGTAAAGCATCAGAAAATAAAACAACAAAAATCCTGCTACTTTTTTCGTTCGTACTTTTTCTATTACATCGTTCTCGTTGATGCACAAAGACGATATTGCATGTACACGTACGTAGCGCGTGCGAGAAAGGCCATATGTCCAACGACCCTGGAGAAAAAGCCACTGATCGATAACTCCAAATGAAGACCAAATTTATACAAATATTCTATACAAACATAAAATACTACTTGGGTTACAAACGATTAAGCTTTTCACTCAAATTTGACATCTAAGATCTAAGATATATATGTAATAAATATATACGTCGTATGCATCGAGTATACGAACGCGTGCTCGGATTCTCTTTGTAATATCAATTTCCTACCGTTTATAAGTTATAATTATTGTATACACATAGTATTTGAATACAAAAAGTATGTTCGGATTTTTACCTTGGACTTACATTCATATGGACATTTTTTAAACGTACGATCGGCGAAAAAAACAAGCTAATGTTGATACGAATTTTTAAAAAGTATACATTGAAAAATAAAAATTTTTTAGTCAATTTTATCGCGTACATGTATCGGTCACCCTCTCGCTTTCTCTGTCTCTTTCATTTTGTTTCTACATATGCATAACTAAAAACGTACAACTACTGCTTCTTTGCATAGGTGCGTTAAAAACACACACTTACAACAATCAATAATGGGTAAAAGTAATTGTAATTCAAGTATACTAATGCATATATTATATGAATACACACCTTGTGCACTGCCGCCATGAGAAAACATAATTCTATTATATATATTTAAGTATAAATATAATATATAAATATTAGATTTTATGAATTATGTATATATATAGAGAAAAAAACATATAATTATGCATACCAACATCGTCGTCCTCCACCTATAGAAACAAAAAACATTATATTAAAGTATACAAATACATACGTTCAAAGGAAAATTTTTTAAAAAACGTAGAAAATTGAGGCGACAGAAAGCTCGTAAGCGAGTGCCAGCGATTTTAAACATAAATGTACATTACAAAAGTCACAGCGAAATGCATACATTACCAAAATACCGTTGCATGCAAAAATGAGCGTGTGCAAGTAAAAATGTTAAAATGTGCACGAGCTTGACTAAGTTTTTTGTTCGAAAAAATATAACATAAACATTATTCGACGGTATCATGCAACAATTTGACGCGTAAGCTGTCAATGGGAGTATCGGAGCACCGATTCATTGCTTTCTTTCTCCTTATCTTCCTCTCTCTCTTTCTCTCGACAAATGTGTAAAAAAATAAGTGCATTTTGTGATATACGCGCTAGCATATGTATATGAGCGCGAACCTGTAATACTATATAAATAGAAACAATATGTAAATCTGTAAGTGCGAATGTTATCGAGTTCTATATAATATAGACTCCGCATGATTTTTGCGTCCGATATATAATATGAAGCGTTAAACGAAGAACAAAATGGTTACGATAAGAAAAAGTAAATAAAAATACGAAACCAAGGAAAACAGAAGACTCTCTATTAAATTACAAAATCTCGCAAAGCAGCTTGTATATATTATTAAATTATATGCACTAGGCTGATACTTATTTACCAAGTTACTTAGAATTTCGTTCCCTTGATAATTTATTATGAAAAACTATTATACCCCCTATTACAATCTTTAAAAACGGTTTAAGGGAGGACCAGTGCTCGAAAATGTCCATGCCCATTTTCAAAAAAAGTCTTTTGAAAAAATTCACGCATATTCTTTGACTAATTCTTGGAATTTTTTTCCTCATTGGTTTTTGATAGTGATAAAAAATATCAACGACTAAAAACGCGATTTTAAAAAAATTTTAAGAAAAATCCAAGTTCAAATAGACTACGTTTTTAATGCTTACAACTTTTTATCTCTAACAGAAGCGACTTACAACTTTTTAATTTATATAAAAATGACCTAATCGAGCACTGACCCCGCCTAAACCTTTTCTTAAGTTCTATAATAAGTTGCATCGTGGTTTTTCATAATAGACTGTCGATTATCAACAAGGGTTCGAGATTTTTTTAGCAACTTAAAATATAAGTTCCACCCTATTATGCATATATGCAACTGTTTCAATCTTGGTATATCTCTAGTCTTGTATACTTACAAATCGATACATGTGGACAAGTGGTTTTACTATTAACAAATAAACGTACAATAATGAAAAAAAATACGCTGTATGAGTCATTGTACGGATAAATACACGCAATCTGGACAATATATACATAATGTATGTTAAAGCTGCATCGCTCAATGCACAGAAATCAAGTATAAATATCTTTATAGAATATAGTTAATGAACATAAAATTAATTAACTGATTAGACATCTATGTGAAGTCATCGCATGAAGTGCATATAAGCATAAACCCATCCTGCATGACATACTCCTGCAGGAGAAATCATGTCTCGTGCGATTCAGTATATATACCAATCCATACCGCATTACAATAGTCTATTACTGCCCTAGACCGCGAAAAACAAAATAATTCCCATATGCTATTCCCGCTTTGCTCGGCAGATGGGAAATAATCACTTTCTGGCCGCTGGCATTAAAAAGGATTTATTATACCAAATAATTGTCATCATATCTATTACTAATGGGAGATGAATTCTATATCCTATAATTAATTAAAATCATTGAAAATGATATTGTAAAGCGACGTGCTCGTTGTGTATATATTTACATATATAATATGATAGCACAATGCATGCTGATGCCAGGAAACATAAGGGTCGGAGGAAACAAATAGAAAGATGTATAAGCTTATGAACTCGTGGAAAGATTGTCTTATAGCTTCGCAAATAGTGAAGGCTCTTACATATCTATGAAACTGGAAAAAATTACCATTTGGACAAATTTTTATTAGTTAAACTTGTTGATAAATTACCTTATTTTTTGATTTACTGTATATTTTTCATACAAGTACAATTTATCAAATTTTACTAGGTTATATATCAATATATTTCTTGGACTGTAAAGATATTGTGCATCGCGTTGAAATACAATTTACAAAGAGACTATGGAATCGTTAAGAAAAATGTTTATGATGGTTGTAAATTGTACTATTGAAATAAAGGTATAAATCCCCATTGATTAAATGGTATTTTTTATTTTGCTTAGCAAATATCCATACCCAATATAAATATTTTGAAAAATTAAAAATTTCTCTGGTACAGTATATAATAAATTTATATCACATATTCTAAGTATGCAAGAACATATGCATGCTTTATGCGCATATATAAATAATTGTTTATTTACACATATCTTTGTTCGCTAACCTTTTAATAACTATAGTTAGAAGAAAGCCTTTATCATGGCATACTTGCTATTGTTCTTAAAGGCTGATCTAAATACTTGGCCAAGGCTTGTGCTTTTTCTCTCAAAATTCCAAAGCCAACATTTTCTCTGGCATACAGGCAAAGTAATAAATTGGCAACTTCTGTAATCACGACTTTACCTTCCTATAATACAAAAATATTTTTTTAATCATAATCATGGTGTAAAATGTACAGGGGTTATCAAAATACTTACTGCACAATCCATCAACACAAATTTAAGTTGATCTTCTTTGAAGGCGTTTCTGCCATTTTTTTCATAAGCTGACCAGATATTACTGGTAATAGCAGCTGTCACTCGAGCATCCTTGTCACCATATCCACTATATGCTAATAAACCACCATCTCTGTTTAATAACCTAAGTAGAAGCAGTCAGAACAGTTTCATGAATTCATAATGTATCAGTACAAAGCTTTTAAATTCTAAATACTGTGAATGTTTGATTTTTGAAATAATAAAATAAGTTAGAAAATATGAATTTAAGGTTAAGGCACACTACTTACAGAGTATTTTCAATGCCACCAGTATTGGCTTGGCTCAAAACTTGTGTCAAAGCTTTAGGTTTGAGCATACTGAATAGTCAAAGCTTTTTTAAAAGCTGCTAGTAAAAATTCTTCAAAATTCCTCAATATTTTTGATTTGTTTATCACGTCGACGATTATCCAATGACGGATGAAAACGAGACTGTAGCAAGTTTCAAAAACCTACGCATGTAAAATATGAAAAAAAAATTTGTATTTCCTCAAGTGATACTTAAATAAAGACGGAGCTGATAAGTGACAAGTTAAAAGCAGAACAAACACATCCCTATGATATTTGATGCAATGTGATTGTCTGCTGATATTATGACTCATAGTTTTGAAAAAAGTTACGAGAGGGCATTGGTGGTAGGCAACTTGGGGGAGTCAAGAAAATGATGGAGATTTTGTCAAAATCACTTGCGGAAATGATCTCGGTTGACCTCATACTTATTTATAAATTTGAGACGAAATTTTGCCCACGTGTACTCAACCGTATAACGCAAAAAATACTCAGTTTTAATTTTTTGCAGTCGTCACGATCAGTGGTAAACAACGGGCATATGTAATTATTCTTCCAAAACTTTTAAATGTTAGTTATGTCGATTTAGTGATTTTAGTAAAATGATCTTCTGTTGTTATACTTTTTATAGATAATAATAACTTTACGAGAAATCAGACAGACAAATGTATGTCAAAATATCGCATATTCGCATTGGATTAAATTTGAATTAAATTTTGAAATAGCGTCGCTCCGTAGGGTCAGTTGGTGGGGGAGACTACAGGAATTAATGAAACAACAGCAGAAAGAACTGAACTCATGGCCTTACGACGCGAGTGGAGCTCGTTTCATCAGTAGTTAACGTTGTTGGTCGAAAAAGCTTCCGCAACGCTTTACAATTTACACATACTTTGACTGCAGCTGCTTTACGCACATAAACTGCAGAAGACGTAACGCATCTCCTCCTTAACGTAACCATGCGTAATAGGGCACAATTGCCTGTGCCCTGTATGCTTCAAGTAGGCACAACATATCTTGTGGAATTTCCGAGTGTCATTCGCGGGTGGGAGACTCGTGGGCCTTTCGAAAGTGTCAGTATGTCTTTACTCGCATAAGCCAATGAGCCGCGGCAGTATCACGAGTATACGAGATAATATAATATAGGTAATGAGCAAGAGGCACTAAGTGAAGCTGTTATTTATAAACAAAGAGACCGTGACGGTGGCTACGTCTCCGCGAGATGATGTCATAGATCGGCGGCCGTGCCGAGTATCGAAAGAGAAAGAGAGTATAAAGCAAGTAAAGCTGCGGCGGTGCACGAGCAAAACGAACATCTTGTGCCAAGTAAACACACACACGCGCATAACTTGTCTAGTGTCAGTTGTATAAGGATGTCGTGTATGTGAGTGCGGAGTGTAATTACAAGTGTGTAGAGGCGCACGGCACTGCAGTCGAGCCGCAGCAGTCGGTACTCGGTCGGGGCGGTGCGTGTGCATATCGATTGTTACTTTATACATTGTTATATTTCTGCACTGCGCGGCGGCGGATTCGGGTTATCGCGAGAGAGAGGTGCACCACTGCAGACGAAAACCCGCGCCGCAGTTGCTCTTCGGCGTCGTTCGTTGTTCTCCGCATAGCGTTCCATCCTGTATATATATGAGCAATGGTAGTATAGGCTCCCTACTCTCCTCCACGCTTATCGACACGATCGACACAGCGAGAACGCAATAATCTTGATTTTGCCTTGGCTTGTATGAAAATTGCGCACGAAGGACTGGATTCGACCGCGGCATCGTGTCAGCATCATTGCCAATCGTATAGCAGCAAAAACGGCTGAGCCTCAGCGTGGAACTAGTGAGTACACATACCATATAACTTGTATCTCATGTACACTATGGTTCGATTCTGCACGCCCAGCCAATCGTCTTCGATCTTGATCTACACGAATATTTTTCAAAACCATGACAAGTCTGCGCTCGAACATTTGCGTGTTTTTCGCTGCTTTTCGTTTGAAATTCAAATAGCTTAAAACTTGTGTGCTAAGACGTAAATACACCGCACAAAGTGTCAAATAAATTACCATAAATTTTCTCAAAGTCGCTGCTCATTACAATTTTCGTGTGTGCTCGCGGAAACGAGCCTCGATGTAGCAATTGCTAACGTCGATGAAAAAAGTTTCACTTTAATTGAAAGCGGTATGCTACGAGATATCGCAATAGAGCAAAAAAACAAATTCGATACTCGTATACATCGATACAGTCGCTCGTTCTGATAAGCCGTTTTTATAGCACATGCGGACTTTTGGCAGTCAGTTGCATTATTCGAATCGAATCGACCCTAGTTGAGAAATTATTTTTAATCCCGATGGACGTGCACTCGTCAGCGACTATTTTCTCCATACAAAGTCTCGGTATCGTAAGTTTACTCGCTCCGTTACATAATTGACGAAGGTGAGTCGTATGGAAAAGCGCGACGGGCGAAGGTGAATCGGCCTTGCGCCTCGGGAGCTCGAAGAGCGCGTCGATTACTATCGCTCGTTATTGTTAATCCGCTTATATGAAAATCTGCAGCACGTGTTTTCGCGTGACGCGAGAGCTCGATTGATTGAATTTTTGCTAGTAAATTGCGCGCCTATTATGCACGAGCTACTTGAAAGTTTCGATCGATTGGCGCCAATATCCATTCAAATTGCACGTGTCTATACCTAGTTACGTGTATCGGATATAGTAGTTTATATTGGTAAACGCACCCGTTGAAAAATTTTATTAAATGCAAAAGCAGCGGAGTTATAGGATCGATTGATTAGTTTTGACGTCTGAAAAGCTCGAGAGCCACAATCAAAGCTTTGCGCGCCACTTGCTTGAGCTACCTGTAGCTGCGTGTATGTATGTCATGTGCTCCGAATGCGCTGATTCGCGCCGTAATCGTCTGCCCGGCGGGTGTCACTTTCGCGGATCGTAGATAAGAAATTGCCATGAACGTTTCGTAATCGCTCGAGAGAGAGAGAGAGTGTGAGGATAAGCACATCAGTTGACGTCTGTCAGGTGCTGCGGCCGCATCTCCGAGCAAAGTCTCGGACTCGCGTTTATACCATTGCAAAAAGACTCGTAAATAGTAATTGCAATGAGCCCTTTGTTGTCGCGTTTGACAGAGCGTTGCAAGCAGCGCAGCGGCAGCGCCGAGCTGAACGGAGGAGGAGGCGGAAAGTCGAGGCGGAGACGCTCGCCGCCACCGCCGCTGGTGCTTTGCACCCGCATGGAGCCCCTGGCCAGCAGCATGTCGGACCTCGACAACAACGAGCTGCCACCGGCGCAGCCGCCGATCTCCCTCGACAACCACAAGCCCTGCCTGCCCAAGACGGTGCCCATAATCGAGCACTACGACATCAGCGACCACGTGCTCGGCCTCGGCATCAACGGCAAAGTCGTCCAGTGCTTCGACCGGAGCAGCAAAAAGAAGTACGCCCTCAAGGTCAGTAGTTGGCACGAGACAAGTATAGAGTCCTTTAAACGCTCTCTTGCCCGACTTCCTCTTCTTCTTATTTTCTTTGTGCACGTGCTTATCTGCGGCAAAAATTACGCTCGCGCTTCGATGCCAGAGACTCAAATTTCGCAGTCTTGTTTAACAATCTCGCGATTAGATAAGCCAGTGCCAAGTTTTTTTTTCTTCTGCTCATCGACGCGTTTCTTTGTATCGATGTTTATATGTGTGTATCTGTAAAGCACGCGCGCGTGCACCAACACCTGTTGAGGCACTCTCGCAGTTTGTGCGTACTACATTGTTATGTATGTAGGTGCAAAACACGCGTGCGCACAACGTGTCGCATGCTTCGATAGCTAATTTATGACCCTGCAAGATCGTAGCTCGTGTTTACGCAAGCTCAAAAACATCGTCTACTCGCGCGGCTATATTACCATTTCTTCAGATTCGCGCGAGACCCGTCGGATTGAATTAATCTTCGCTTGGCGGATGCCAAGCCAAAGCCAAACGATTCGCCGTCTCTCTGAAGCAAGTTTACACTTTTTCAATTTCCAAGACTGAATTCGAGCGCGTATTAATGAGCGGGTTTAGACTTCAATGAGTAACAATCCGTATGCGCGCACGAAAAGCGATCGATCAATCCGTATCAAGTTATGACTCAGATCGCAGCTCTCACTCTTGAGCATTGCAATGTAATGCTATATCCTTTATTATCTCATTATCGGGTAGCCTTTAATACTTGACCGGTCTGCTCGTGACGCGTGTCTGCCTTCCTTCCCTTCTCATCGACGACTCTATAATTCCGCACTTTAATTCCGCAAACGCGTCCGATTATTTTTCTACGGCTTCGAAATTCTATGTGCACTTTGCACTTGTCGCGTCGAGTATGACATATCAATTCATGAGTGAAAAAATAAATAAAGAGAAGTGGCAGGTTTGATTACTTACTCGGGGAAAAAAACGTTAATTTTAGCCTTGCTCCTCTACACGCGATTTATTTTCATCGTCGAGTGAGTTCTTAGTGCCGCGTGATTATTCGTGACCTGTAAAACTATCGATTTGTCGACAGAAAGACAAAGTGATAGATAGAGAGAATATTCGACGTTGCAACTGCAATCGTAAAAATAACGAGGAAATTACACATAACGACCTGCATGCCTCATTTAATCTTATACGAAAATAACGTCCTTTCTCTCTCGGATGCGTAAAAAATTCATGTCTCTTCGGATCATATAAACAGTCACACAGTTTATACTGCACGTATTATATTGGATGCGTTATTTTTACGTAGGTTTTGCACGATTGCGTCAAGGCTAGGCGCGAAGTCGAGCTTCACTGGAGAGCGGCGAGGACTTGCAAACACATCGTCCAGATACAGGATGTATACGAGAACACATATGGTGGCAAAAAATGTCTACTTATCGTCATGGAATGGTTCGTATCATTTTAATTTAATAAAAAATTTTAAAAATGTCCTCTAAAATTGTATTCCTTGATTCAGTATGGAAGGTGGCGAACTTTTTCAAAGGATACAAGAACGACAGGATGGGGCTTTCACTGAGAGAGGTAATTTTAAAAACTTGAAAATTTTTCCTTGCTCATCGGTTTATATTTAATTTATTACGGAGATTTGGGAATAATCTTAAATACCATTTGTCTAAAGTTTTGCTTTTGCTGTTTCAGAGGCCGCACACATTATGTACGATATATGTATTGCAGTCAAAAGTCTCCACGACAATAACATTGCGCATCGGGATTTGAAACCAGAAAATTTACTCTACACTCAACCTGGTTGGTAGTTTCATTTTGATAATTAAAGATATGATCACATCCCATTTTGCCAAATAGTATCTATGAAAACTCGTTTGTTCATTCGCAGACATGTTTGGTGTATTAAAATTGACAGATTTTGGATTTGCTAAGGAGACCAGTTTGAAAGATTCGCTTCAGACACCTTGTTATACGCCCTATTACGTTGGTAAGAATTGGAAAAACATTTTGATATTTGTTTATCATCAACTCTAAACTACAGATTAATTAATATTTTTTCTTACTTACTCAGCTCCTGAAGTGTTAGGTCCAGATAAATACGACAAAAGCTGCGATATTTGGTCAATGGGTGTCATAATGTATATATTGTAAGTAAACGCGTTTCTATGAATTTCCAGTCGAATGATTCTCCTGCTTAACACGACTAAATTTTGTCAATGCAATTTCAGATTGTGCGGCTTTCCGCCGTTCTACAGCAACCACGGGTTAGTAATATCACCAGGGATGAAGAAACGCATTCGACTGGGTCAATACGAATTTCCAGATCCCGAGTGGACCAACGTGAGCGTCGATGCCCGCGAACTCATCAGCAAGATGCTGTGCGTCGATCCACTGGAACGCATCGCCATCGACGGCATCATGAAAAACAAGTGGATCGCCGTAAGTTTCAATGTCATGAATTATACCCTCGTTAATTGCCGTGTTTATTAACTGCCTATTTTTTATTTGCAGAAACACACGGAAGTGCCAGCAACGCCGCTACACACTGGCCGCATGCTTCGCGAGAGCGAGGAAACCTGGCCCGAGATACAGGAGGAAATGACGCGCTCCTTGGCGACGATGCGCGTCGACTACGACACGGCCAACTTGAAGCAGCTCGACAATACCAATAACGCCCTGCTCAATAAACGCCGACGTGCCAAACAGGAGCTGACCAAAAAGTCCCTCCAACCAGCTGAAACCACCGTCGTGAAAACTAGTGCCTCCTAGGACATAGCCAAACTTGCGAGACTCATCGATCACATGTGCCCTTGACTCATCTCCTTCGAGCGGACATTGTTTAATAATTTTTTTTATTGCCAAATACATTTTATTGTCTATACTTTTTGCAATGTTGACGCATGACGACTCGTGCGGTGGAACGTATCGAGTATTATTGTGCCTATGTAACTATTCTTAAGAAACTCACCTAGTGCAATGTTACTGAAAACAAAAACTGATAATCTATTAAATAGACTTTACGAAAACTTCTATAGTCTGAAAGCTTCAAGAAACAAGCCGTTATATATATAAAAAATATATAAAATATATGTAAATTGGTATTTTGGCAAAGTCTGCATTAGATCCCGCGTAAAATTAAAATAACAAGATATTCAGATTAGAGATGCATTTATGCCTTGTAATTGAATCGTGTAATTATTCTACATCAAAATATCTTCATTGGGACAATAATTCATAAACTCTTCTTACTTGAAAAATTGAAGAAAAAAAATATATATACCAAATGCACTACGAGCATGTACAATACATAAAATGTATCAAGACTTGCAAAGACAATTGACAATTTTAAAACAGTCAAATAATTTATTATTCGGCTGTACGTATCAATATTATAGCAACTGAGATGCTCAGTTCATAACTCAATCACGATTCACGATGCAGAAGTCATTGGTCTGAAAGTAGGACTCACTTCTCGTTTTATGAAGCTCAAACAAAACATGTCGTACGTGCACGTGTTATATTGTTTAAGTTAGTGTTTGTGCTATAATAAATGTTGAGACAGATGAGGACCGCACTGGCGCTTCATAAAAACGCCAAACGAACGACTCGCGCCGCGAACACTCGAGTTGCCATTGATATACTCTTACGTCTGTAGCCGACCGCACAAAACAATAAAATAGCCGAACGAATGGCGAATATATCTCTCGATATTTTAAAAACGGTACCGTTCGCTACGACGACTCGATGTCTTTTTCATATTTATGTCTACAGGGGGTGAAACGAAGAAAGTTTTTCTATCTAAAGCCGCACCTAGGGGGGGACAGGAGACGCGAGGTGTATAAGTACAGCTCCTGTATTATGTGATTGACTCAGTGCATTGTAATATTTTGACTTGTGAACGTATGTTTGCGTGTATTTTTTTCTCTACACGACTTTGTTTTTAAGCGAGTAAAATGCATTTTTGGCTGAAAACGCCTCATATTCTGGTTAGAAAGATTCACCTAATACAAATTAAACCGTTTTACCAGAAATGATTGTTGAGAAACAGTGTTGCGTTCTAAATAAGAACAAGTTTTAAAATTTGTGCTGTATGAAAAAATGTCAATTAAAGTTCTTAGTAATATAAATAATTATATGAACAACAGTATTTTATAAATCCTAGTGTGTATTAAGACACTGATACTTATACATAAATGAGAGTGTCCCTTAGTCTACTTTTAATTTTTTGCTCTACCTTTTCCCCTCCCCTTGATAGCCTTAATATATCATAAAAGTCTGATGGATTCTTTGATCAAATTTAAAAACTTTTTATGCAATAGTAAGACGAAAAATGCCATTTTTCGCACATTTTTTAGTGCGCAAAAAGCGTTTTTGGACACCGGCGTGCGGTAAAATGCCTCATTTTGGACACTGGTGTGCGGTAAAATGCCTCGTATAAAATGAAAGTATTTTTCGCTTACTATTGCATAAAATTTTGTATGCAACACGTGCCCAGCTTTTTGCGCACAGTGTGCGGAAAAATACCCACTCGTGCCGGCATGGCCGACACTCATGTCTTTTTCCGCACACTCGTGCCCAAAAACGCCTTTTGGGCACTTGTTGCATAAATAACTATTGTTAAACTTTTTTTCAGAAATCCAAAAATATATCCGAAAAACTCCGGCGTAGCCTTTGATCAGTTCTAAGTAATTTTTTGCGTTATTTTTCTTAAGTAGTTTCTTCTCGAGAGCAAAAAATAAATTAAATAAAGGACACTTTCGATAGATATATAATTTCACGTTAACGAAATATTGTCTATTGATGTTGTTATTACCGCTGAACTGAACAGTAACTATGCTAAAATCTACAATAGAGGTAAATTGTTGCAAACCAATCGTAATTGTGCGGTGCTCCAAGTACAGAATTTGATCGACATCATGTATTGAAATCGAATAATAAACTATATTGTATGTTAAAAGTGTACGAAATTAGTATTTTCATCGATTAAAAATTAATTTTTAAAAAAAATATGAATGCTTTTCACTTGAAATTGTTGGACACTGAAAATGAAAATGATAAATTGTTGGATTTAGGTAGTAGCCGTAACGTTGCTCAGTGCCGTGGCGGAGTGCAAGCCCTGGGAAAACACCAAGCCTTGCAAGTACTGGTGTAAAGAAGGTAAGCAATATTACTGCTGTCCAAGTGGAAAGAAAAAAAAATCCATGTGGAGCTGGAGTCTGGAGGAGATGATGGACGACTCGTGGCTCTGGACAACTACTCCGTGGATCAGCTACTTGCTGCCGGTGATATTTCAACGCTCGTCTTGGGCACCGGCGAAACCGATGCATCACCCTCCATTAGAGCACGCAGTGATAGAAGAAGAAGAGGTCGTCGAAGAGGAAGTGAAGAAGTCCTGCCCGGAGGTACGTCCTTCTTGCCCTCGCAGTCTCTACGAGTGGTCAAAGCCCAAGCCCTGCGACGGAGACGACGAGTGCGATGGACACTTGGAAAAGTGTTGCTATGACGTCTGCCTCGAGCATAAGAGCTGCAAACTCGCGCATTTTAGTTGAAAAATGTTAATCTTTGAGAATGATATAATATTTTTTTTGTAAATTTGCATAATTAAATGATGAATTTCACTTGACATGTAAACATAGTTTTTGTTCTCTTCATATAATAACGATGATTGGATTACTTCCAAGGAGCTCGAGATAGTCAAAATAGTGAAATCTTGACTAGGAAAATGAGGTCAATTTAATCAACTCGCAGCAAGAGAGCTGGATAGCAACTCTAAGTGCATTACTTTGACCTTGCGAGCAATAAATTTGTACATTCATATTTTCATCAAATTGACTTTTCGCGATGGGCAAATTACTTTTAATTCCTATTGATTGTCCAATCAATTCATACATTTAATAGGATAATGGTCGATGAGTAAATTCTGGGAATGGCGAAAACAAGCGAAAAGCTGTTCTGAGATTCAATTAATTAATTACTCCGCAGACGGCTGTGCTCATATTCGAAGAAAATCAATCAATCGATGCGTAAGAAAAGCTGCAGTTTGCTTCAAAACAGGACAGATGCAAAAGGTATTAATCAGTCTGTCCGTTTGAAATTGTCCGTCACAAAAGCATTTGCGGGCCTTATGTATACAAGGTAATATTAGACACGAGTACGGGATGAGCTTTGCACGAAATAACTGTCGAATTTATCCGCGAGTACTCGTCATACATAATAGCGGCGCTCAAAGTGTGTCATGCTTGTTCTGTATACTGACTCTAGAAGTACATAGTCATACACATGACAGGCTCATTAGGCAGAGAGAGAATCAAGGAGGAAATGTAGGAAAAAGCATAATATCGAGTCATTGAACAAAAATCGAGCGAAGCTAATGTTTTCTATTTTGTCGATCAGGAGATTCAAATAAGCTCAGCTGAGGGTCATGTATACTTGAGCTAAACTGCCAGAGCAGTGGTCAGGCGCAGTAGTTCTGCAATTGGGAATAGCTAGCCAGGATTTTCGGCGAAAAATAGCCGCACGAATGGTCGACCCAAGTATATAATACGATATCGATCATGAAGGTAAGTCGACCCGCAGTAAACGAATTCAATAATAGTTGACGAGAGCACGAAAAGCTGCATATAGTAATGTACATAGAGGGATAAAAAAAAAAAAATAAATGTATATATACACGCAGGTATGTATAGTAGCTGCGCGCAAGTATCCTAACAATGAGACCGGAGCGGCGGTGGCGGCGGCGTTAAGCGGCTGAATGTGCTGCGAATCTGCACTCCGAACGAGTATATATACAGAGAACGGAAGTGAGTCGCGACGTCGTCGTCGTCGTCGTCGTTTCGTGAGATTCCTTTGCACGCGAACGCGAAGCGGAGAAAGAAAGAGAGAGAGAGAGAGAGAATGAAAGGGCACGCGCGCGAGCAATAGCTATTGGATGCAGCTCTGAATCGCCGACGACGAGACTCTCGAGCGCTCGCTACACACACACACAGCCACAAATCTAAGGTATATAAACCGAAACGCGTTGAGTGAGTAAAAGAGAGAGAGAGAAGCTGAAACGCGTTGGGACTGGTTCGAAGAGTGTGTATAGCGGAAGGAAAAAAAGGCAGCCAAGAATGGAATGCGAACGCGTGAGTGGAGGTGAGCTGCGCCCCTGTACTGGCGTGTACATATGCGCCCGTGAGCTGCTGCTCAGCTGCCTCGCTCGCTTTCTCTCTTTTCTCAATGAAACGCACTCGTATGTACTATATATAATAGTACGACGCATCCTGATCGGCAACAATTATTACTTACTGGATGGCCAACCGTTATGCGCGCGTTATTGCGACCGATCGGTATGATTATGAATTATATTCACCACTTAAGGGGCTGTCGAGGCAGTTAATGTTTCTCTTTGACGGGTCAATCGATCGATATCGTTCGATGGGCATACCGATAGGGCATTTTTGGCCCTCAAATTTTGCGACTAGAAATCGATCGCTCATCATCCGCGGTACATTAGAAATAGAAATCCGTATTCGCGATAACGATCGAATAGGAATCGGAATTTTTACAACAGCTCCTCTGTGCACGACTCGCATTCGCATGTATAGAATAAATTGAAGTAGTTCTCGCACTCTACTGGCGAGACAGGAGCAGCAGTGGCAGTGGCCAGGGAACGACTCGAGTGCGATTCGCACACCTAAGAGAGAAAAGTACACTGAACCGAGCGCGCGCGCGGCTCTCCTCTATGCTCGCTCGCTCGCACAAAGTCTCTCTCTGTCTCTCGCTCGCGCTCAGAGCTCCTCGCATGTTTATGTATATACACACGTACTCCTCCGAAAGAGGGAAGAGAGGTAAAACCGGTATACCGGGATGGCTTGGGCCTTTATGCGCTGCACCATATGGCACCCATGCGTATAGCAAAGTGTATACGCGTATTATACACTCGGGGCTGCTTGTTCATTTTGCGCCGCCGCTCCCATCGATCCTGCCTCTGAGCACGCACACTTACACAGGCACACATGTACACATTCACTGATGAGTTTTTCAAGCACATAAAAATCACCTTTATTTATAGCGCTTGATTCTTTTCATTCAACATCCTACCCGAACGTGCTTTATATTATTGTCTTTTATTTTTTTTTTGCGCTGTTTTGTTTCTCTTCAAATAAATCGGTACCTTGTTCTCTACTCTATTCGCGGAGAATCGCGATAAGATAAGGAATATTCGCATTCGCCGATCATCATCATCGTGCGCATTTAGCCATTTAGTCATATCCGAACAAAATCAATGAAGCAACGAGTACATCGAGTCCACTTGAATCTTTGTTTCCAATTCTTCGAAATAATTTTTATCGGCCCGACGATAATTTTTTTCATTTCTCTATAGGAGTCGTAAAGTACTCCTCGTCAAATATTCATCTCTCAATTGAGATCCATACTTTCGCAATATATTATCGCAACTACTTCATAAAATCGCTATACATCAAAGACGACTCATTAAGAGGTGTTTTTTCTTTTTTTCTCATTAGCTAAGTTT
Source organism: Trichogramma evanescens (assembly GCA_902732785.1). NCBI lineage: Eukaryota > Metazoa > Arthropoda > Insecta > Hymenoptera > Trichogrammatidae > Trichogramma > Trichogramma evanescens. The sequence continues at coordinate 114,030 of CACVKI010144828.1, forward strand.
TTAGCGAAAAATAAGCGCGCGAGTGATGGATAAATTTATTCGATAAACAATAGCAATGCGGCTATCGAGATCAATCGAATAAAAGAGAAAAGCGCATAAAGGCGCAAGAAGGAAAAAGAAAAAGCATAAAAAGAAGAAAGGAAGACAAGTTGGACTGGAGTTAATTGGTTGAGCGAGTTCGAGTGCCGCTCGTTTCTTTAGCTGCACTTCATTCATGCGAAAAGTACGGATCGAGGCTGCTGCCGCTAACGCGCGACAAAGAGAGAAAGTAAAATAAGGTATCACCGATGGCGTGCGGCGATGCTCGCGCTCTCGAGTCCCAGCTGCATTCTCATGCCATCTCTTCTCTTCTCTCTTTCTCTCTCTATATATAAATGGAAATGCACATCGTCGCGCATAACGTTGACTTCCGCCGCGGCTCAACTCAAAAATTGGTCATCCAAAGTGAGAGAGAGAACAAAATGCAGCCGGGCGCATCCGACGCGTATACAAATTATTCAATGCAATGATGCAATGACGCGATGAGGATGAAAAATGAGAATAAAATATATAAGCGAACGAGCGATCGGACGGGCCGAGGAAATTCGAGCCGTTAGCATAGCTGTTCTCTCTCTCTCTCTCTCTCTTTGAGATACACTTTTGCGGCTGCTCTCGTGGGTGGCTATAGTACAGTGGCTGCTCCATACACGAAGATACATTCGAGCCGGAGTGTCGCTTTTCGCGGCGGCGAACATAGTTTCGTGCAGTGCACGTCGAGGAGCAACTAATCGCGCACTTCCGATCGTCAATTGTACACGCCTAAGCACGCGGTGTGTATAATGGGCCATAGGTAGGTACGAGCTGCGTCGCTGCGGAGCGGCTTATTTCTCTTGTTACGCGTGTAAACTTGAATTGCAGCGCGTCTTGTAGTAGGCCTCCTGCGTATTTATGTATTATTTGCCTTTCCGAGGCGAGTTCACACGAGCGCGCGCGCCGGTGACTAATTAAAACTTGCTCGAGTATTTGTCACGTTTCGTAATTAATGGCCACTGGCGATGATTTCGTCATGCTACATGTGCGCATTCGTTGTTTTAACTCGCTCGCTCGAGAATATAATATTAATGAAATCGGTTAGCGCGTATTGTCGTACGCGTGGCTGTGACGAAGCATTCGAAGGCAATTCGAAGCACGAGCCGCGCGATTCAATTGAAGCACAATCTTGCATTAGTCAACAATCGCCTTGGGCGCTTTCGATTGATCCAAAAGGAGAATCCAATGTCAAGATGAAAGATAAAAGCTCGGTCTAAGTGATTAAGATCGGACTAGTGCATTATAGGGCGCTGCTCGAAACGATATAAACGAAATGCGAGGGGTGCGCAGGCAGGCGATACAAAAATGCCTCTCCTATTCTCTCTTGTCGGCGTATAGACTGTATATATACGTAAGCCAGTTAATGCGCACTTTTGGGAAATTACTCCGTCTCTCTGTCTCTTTGCATCGTCGTCGGTTTGTTTGCTCGCGCTATAGATCGCAGGGGCTGGCTGCGTTTCACCCTCGCTGCGCGCGCGACGCGTCCGTGGCTCGGAAGCTCGCTCGGCGCAAATTTATACCTGCCAGTGTATTGCCTCCCTCGCGCAAGTATATAAGTGTATAGTCTCGTTGCGTATATATATACGCCTCGAGCAAAAGTTGGCAGGCAAAAGTTTTCAATTTTATAGCGCGGCGTGCGAGCTTGCGTGTGCGACTCGGAAAGCCAAGGAGGGAGCAGTATATACGGCATTAGTAGAAGGGATGGATATGGTAGGCGTTTTGCTGCTTATATTACAATATTATCTCTCTCTGTGCTCGTCGTGTGGCGCTTCGCGCCGCGCATATATATGTGTATCGCAAAATAGCTCGTGAGAATCGGCGCGGACTTGACCCTCGGTGACGCGTTATACCGGTCTACCGTACGTACGTCGAGTATAATATTGCTGTAAATAAGCTATGCTATAGGTACACATGTAGGTATTGGACGACGAGTATACGCAGGTGTTGGTGTCAACAATAACACGCATCAGCTGACGCGCAGCTCGTGTTCGTAACCGACACGCTCGGCTGCAGCAACTACGAGCTTATCCTGTGATTTACATTATATATTTAAAAGAGGACGCGACGAAATATGCGGGCGTACCGCAACTCGTCTACTCGCGCCGATTTCACGAGTTTGCAAAAAACAACTACAACAATATACAGAATTTAGTAATTATTGTGCCTCGATCCGAATCTCAAATAAAACAATTGTGTCGCGTGCAAGTCGACCTTGTTTCAGGAGCTCGCGACCGGGGGTGCTAGACGGCAACCGATCGCACACCATTTTTAGCCCAGCTCTGCAGAGTTAAGTATATACGATAACCGAAAAAGCTCCAAACTCCCGACTATAGCACAATTAAGCCTTGTATCGTGTCTGTCAGTGATAGTAGCTGCAAAATCGCTCAATCGTAAATACATGGCGATGCATCAAAGCATCGGCATCCTATAGATATTATAATTGTATTTTTGTAATAAAAATATTATAAAAACACATGCGTACCTACTGGCCACATCTCTGTAATCTGTATGAGTGTAGAGCTAGCAGAGATGAATGGGGGGCGCCGTCGAGCCTTAGGAGCGTGCGTGCGTGCGATAATACACAGTGCCATGCAGCCTATATCGTGCACACGCGGACGGCAAACGCCGGGAGTAGGGATTGTATACAGCGATCTTGGCAGTTGGCACACGCAGCGACTGCGGCGGTGGTGGTGGCGGCGGCGGCGGTGCTGCTGCTGCTGCTGCTGCTGCTGCTACTGCTACTGCTGGTGGCTGCCGCGACGATATAGGTACGCGCCGCTTCGAGTGTCTAGTCGCTCTCGGGCTGCCAGCCGACTGCCGAACTTTCAGCCGCTTACTCGAGCTCCTATATTCGAAATCAAGCGATACACGCTCGACCGATACAAGAGTGAAATTCGCGATGAGATTTAAAGCTCCTGTCGTTGCACTCGTTAGCTGTGTGATCAGGATCGTTTAATAGTCGGGTGTCAATCGTGCGATAGTTTGTTGTTGACAGTGCGCGTGAGTCCGAATCCGAAGAGGAGAAAGAAAAAAAAGTATAGAGTGCGCGCCTCGTCCGCCGCTCCGAGTGCAAAGTTCGAATGAGCGAAACAAGTGATAGCTGCGCTTCTGCCGCAACACCTCGGCCGGAATAATAAGCGAGCGCGCGACAGCGAGGAGGCCCCAGCAGACGACTCGGTATTTTCGATGCTCGCTACGCCGTTCGAGCCAGTAATCGAGGCTGGAGCAGCAGCATCAATCGGCGATTCCAACGAAACGCACTGCCTACATCGTCAGCCGAGTCGTTTCGTCACCGGCTTATAGCGCTTTCCATCGAGGACGAGTGCCCGGAGCAGTTGAGGCCTTTTGTCCTTTTTTTTTCCCAATTGGAGGGCCTCGAAAATGCTCGGCTCGACCAACTCCTCGCTTTTGTCCTGCTGCCTGCTGCTGCTGCTATCTGCGCTGCTGCACAGCTCTACAGGTGAGATAGAGACTGCACCACGTCATTTACCAAAATATACAACTATGCATACATTTAAAAAAAAATTATCATTATTATTATATTTTACGTGCGTAAAGCAGTTGCAGACTTGTATCGTATTAAATTCCGGTCGTGCTCGCGACTCCCTCTCTCTATAATGTAATATCTTCATCCCCCTGCGAATGTGGAGAGGATGATTCATTCGACGTCTCACGACTTGTACGTTCTCCTTCTTGTATGCGTGTATGCATACCATATAAAATATCGTCTAGGCCGTATCGGCTTTCGGCGACTGTCCGGCCTCCTCCGGCTCGTACGTCGGCATTGTCTCGTATTTTATTGATAAGATAGCTCGCTGCAGCCGCAATACCGAACCTGACGTGATCGCGCAGGTGTCGAGAAAGAAATAACGCTTTCGTCAATGGCTAAGAGATAAAATTACTTCATCTTGATCTTTTTGGAAAAGCAATTGGGCCAATTTTCACCCTATCGCGTACACGCGTGCTCGAGCAATAATGGGAATGGGGGCCTATCGCGTGGCTCACAAACGATGCATTCCGAGTCCGCGAGGGTATTTTGTCGCGGCCCGCGTACAGGTGGAACTACAAAACGTGCCTTTTCCAAGCTGATCGATCAAACTTTTTATTTGAGCAATGTGAGCCTCGTGAAACGGGATAAGAAATGTATTACTTGTATAGGAGAACCCGACGATAACGGTAAAACAACATAACTTGGCCGCCGCCGACTCGATATTATTATTTTTCTACACATTGTTTCCGTATATCGCATCGGCGCGCAGCAGTACTTCTTATTCGCTTTTCTTCCGGTCTAGATATTGCGAGTCGCATACATAAATGTACAGATGCGTTTAATGTGCTGCTAGTCGTCGTCGCCACCGTCGCTGTCTCGTTTCTCGGAAGGATCGCGAGCGCGTGTGAATTTTACGTCTTACGTTCGCGCGAATACCGCAGCCATAGCGGGAGGTATACGAATGACTATAACGACAATGATGATGATGATGATGATGATGATGATGATGATGCTACATGCTATACGCGCACGCATTGCCATTCACTCCAGTCCATTGAAACTTGCTTCCTTCCTCTTTCTTACCTCTCTCTCTCTTTCTTCTTCTTCTCGCGCAGTTTACCCCCTTATATAGTTGCCTCTCTGTCTATATAATCCGGCGCACAGGTACATGCTTGGTCGTTCGCATAGCTATATAATATTCGAGGCAGCCTTTCATAGCGCAGTTCCGACCGAAATTATCCCACTGGCCGAAAAAAACGAGTTTCTCCGCGGTCGGCATGCACAACAGCAGCCGAGCGCAGGCTTACACATAATTTATAGGGTTGAAGTTCTCTCTCTCTCGCTCTCTCTGGTCCTCGACTCGAGCGCATTACATGCGCCGGCCGGCGGCCAGCACCACAATTTTGCTCCTTTTTTCCTTGTATTTATTTTGTATTATCCTCTCAAATTGATGATGATGAGTCTTTCATTCGCTTCCTGCCGAGATCCTGATTTTTCTTTCCTTCTTTGTATACACACACAGACACATACCAAAGTCCTACGCATCGCGGGCTCCTATATCCTATCCTATACAGCATCAGGACGTTTGCCTGCATTTTTCTCTCTTTTTTTTCGTGTTTCTTCGAGTGGAAGCTGAGACCAAGACAGAGGAGATAGAGAACGAGGAAAAAAGATGAGGCTGTTGAGATATATATATATATTATATGGCCGGTGATGAAGCGATTGCACACTCTCTCTGCGCCCGAATGATTTCTTAGCTTTTATAAACACACCGTCGTGCACACATAAGCAGTCGCACGCGCGCATGTATACATAAAACACATACGAGAATTGAATAAAGAATAAAGAAAGGAGTGACGAGCGAGTCGTCTTGAAGTGAAACATCTCGAGACTCTCGCATACAATGAGACGACTGTTTGCAAGCCACTGGCATCTCGTCTATTGTTGTACGAACTTTAAAAATATTCCACTCGGAACTCGAACCTGCCCCTCGTTATTGCCGATTCGATTAATACGCAACGGGCGTAATTATAAAATTTGTTGCATTATTTGCAACGCCAAAAATGTATATGATGAATTTCTCAAGACGAGATCGAAATATCGCCCCAAGCAAAGCCAACAAGTTCAGCTATTACACTTAAAAAAGGTTCAGCTATTACACTTGTTGTTCGAGCCAATGATTTATTGTTAAAGTTGTTTATTTCAACGTTAGAGCTGATTCGAGTTGGTAGAAATCGCCGCTGGCCAAACCTTTGAGTTGCTTCGTGCTTCTATAAAAAAGCATTAGCCACGCAAAAATACACAATTAATAGGCTAGCTATTAAATATCTCGAAGCTCTTAGAGTCTATGCGTTCCTTGGTTGATTGGAAGCCTCGTTATTCGAAAAGTCCTTTTAATTTTTCTACCTCGCTTCTCTTTGCTCTTGTATTCGACGAGTCCTCGAATATAAGCGGCACTTGTTAATTTAGAAATTCCTTCGCCGTTTGGACTTTTTTTTCTCACCGAGTACATCATACATAAGTAAAATAGTTTGCCTGTGTGTGTCCGTGCGTGAGGTAGGTGTGTAACATGTATATCTGTGGCTTTGGGCAGCTTCTTTATTCGCTGTTGCTGCTGCTGCTGTCCACGTCGTCCTTCGATGCAGCCTCTCTTCCGGCGACTCAATACGCGTATAGGTAGGCAGGCTTCATTATGTTTTCGTTGCCCGAGCTCCAAGTGTACGGCTGTATTATGATGCCGTGGACACATAAACATGTACATAATGCAGACGAGCTCTTTCTTTTTGCTCGTCACGTCCATTCATTCGCATTGCTGTGTGTTACTTTACAGATCGTGTGTGCACACGGGCTGTTTTCTTTGATTCCGCTGCTTCTCCCTTGCCTGCGCCGTATAGTAGTAGTGGCGCATACCTTTCGAGAGAGGCAAAGATTCACTTGCTTGAAATCGGCGCACAGGTGTATTGTCTTGTTTTGGCCCTTTTCCGCACTCTCACGATCGTTACGCTAGTTCGCTTTGTGTGTCTGTATTTTGACAATTTTTGCTTCCTCGATATAATGAAGGATCGGTGTACAAGCGCCCATCGGATTGTTATTCGAAGATCGATCTCGACTCGAGTGTACTCATTGCATTTACGTTGCGTGCTATAACACCGCTAATGGCTCGAGGCTTCGATAGTTTCGTCACGAGCGATACGTACGCGTGCGACGTGCAGCGGCGAACAAAAAAGAAACGCTGCACATGCCTTTATACCTATCCTATACCTACACGAGATACGCAGAGAGGAGTGCACGCGACACTTTTTGCGCGCTCGTCGTCGTCGCCTTGAGAAGCAGCGCTCGACTTTCTCACGTTCGCTCGTTTACGCGACGCTTTTATTACTCTCATTTTTCTCCGCGCAGCTTTTATATTCATCTTTTTTTCATCGTATTATAATACAAGAACCCGCGTCTTTTTCTCATTCTGCTTCATTCGTTGACGTTGTTGTCATATCGCAGCCTTTGTGTCCAAACACCTATACGCGATGCTGTGAAGAGCTCGTGTAATAATGCCGCCGAGGCACCTCTAATCGTCGCGCATCGCCGTCGCAGTATAGTCGTCCTTGATGCGGCTCTCGAGTGAACGTATAGTCTTTCGGAACCGCCTGAGCCTCTCTCTGGTTGGAGCTCCTCGCTCTGTCGCTCTGTCGCTGCTGCTGCAACGCAGGCAGGCTGCATCTCTCTTATATAGCCTTTCCATTATACATCGGGCTTATTATTATTTCGCTCGGAGTGAAAAACAGAATGAGAGAACGAGAGATAAAAAAGGAAAGAGAAAGGGAGAGATCCAATCGATTTGGGTAATTCGATTCGTTTATGCGGGATCGAAAATCGCCTCGCGTTCATCCGGCGCGGCTTTGAGCGAACTACTGTTACGTAAAAAAAGAAAAAGAAGAAGAAAAAAAGGCAGAAAAAGTAGAAGAGCAGGAGGAAAGGAAAAAAAATCAAAAGAGGAAAGAGAAGCTGCTGCTGCTGCTGCTAGGATCGCAGTAAACATCGCGTGGAAGCCAAATACGTGAAACATCCTCGCGGGAGGAAGTGGTATTATAGATGCTATTTAGTGGCACTAGAGTGGGCAGGTGAAAGATCCGCTCGCACATATATAGCGTACGGATGGATGAGAGAGGCAGTCACGCACAGGCCGGCTATAAAGTACGAAATAATGCCGGAGGCTCGCGGCCGGCCAGTAGCAGTAGTCACCACAGGCGGTGGCGGCGGCGTCGAATTGCTGCGGGGGGCGCTCCAAAGATACACAAGTTAGAGATCGAGGGCTGTTCCTCGTACGTAAGCGTCGTCGTCGTGCAGCACGTGCGTGCCCTGCGTGACCATATCCCGAATTACCTGTATCCTATTGCGCGGATCCTGCACGTATCGACGCGATGCTCCGAGATATTGTAGCTCGCACGCACCGATCGTGTCCTCGTCGTCGTCGTCCCGCACGCAAAATCGATCGACTCCTATACTTCTGTATCAGCCAACGACTCGAGCTCGCTCTTCCTATATTTTATAACATAAAATATAACGCGTAAAAATATATACGAGCTGCCAGCCGAGTGTTGACAATGGACTTGCGGACAATGCGATAATCGAACGTGAGGCTCAAAAGTCCCTTATGCGGATCGCACACCTAGGAAGGAATATCATTGAGGTGCGATTTACGTGGAAATTACTCACAATTACGACGGCTCGGCTTTTCTTCGAGGCACGTACTTACTTTTTTCGTCTTTTTTCCCCGTTTCCGACGAATCCCAAGTTTACCTCGAGCCCTGCGTTGCAATCAAGGGATAAAACAGTCCAAACATTACAAATAGCAGCGGATCCGAGCGCTATACCGAGTGCCAAGGGAGAAAAAGAGACCACCGTCGGAGCTACACATACATATACACCTATATATATAGGATGCATAACTTTAGCCTCTGGCAGCAACAGCAGCAGCAGCTCGCTTTTATGTACGCACACATGAGACAGAAACGGGCGCGGGCAAGATCGTTCTACTACCTCGGCCGGCCGGTGCATCCTTAATAATGTAGCATCAACTGGTTTCCAGCTCCGGACGACGATGCTGCATGCGAGGAGCATGCGAGTGTGTATATTATGCTAATGTGTTATGGCTATACACACGCGTGCCTGTATAGCTCGAGATCGGCCGTCCGACCGAGTCGAGACGTACACGGCGAAATAATCAGCTTTTTTAATTGTCGTCGGCGTGGCTCGCACGTGAGAAAGAGAGAAAACTTTCTTGCGCCGCCACACTGGTATAATAAGCGTGCAACTCGAGAGTTCCGACTTTGACTCTTTTGTCTTCCTATAACGATCCTTGTTTCGGATGAATCATCGCATTTGCCTTTGCATCAATATTAATATTTGTTGAAGAAAAATCTAATCCTTGTATCTTGTGATCTTTTTGAGGCCACACGAGCTCTTGTTACCCAAAATAAACCAGCTGCTCCAACTCTTCCGGTTTCTTACGAGTCATTATCTCAATTTTCTGAGCCCGACAAAGAAGTATATAACGATATTTGTTCTAGGCCAAGCGTGTTTGAATAGCGGCGTGCTTCTCTCCAGAATAAAGTGAATTTCCGAAAAAAAGTAAAGAAAAGAATGAAGCGCTCGTGCACGACAGTCATCTAATATTATCAATATCGTGTACATATTTACTCATTCTTTATCTGAATGCCGGAATTATTAGCCTGTATAGTTTATGTAGGTGTATATCGCTCACTTATACAATACTTAACGCAGGTGGACTATAGCGGAACGATTGATCGGCTCGAGGCTGACTCGATTTACGTATATTTAAATTATAGTATAATCTCTGGAACGCTTATAAACAAGCAGAGTGGCTAAAAAAATATTCAGCGTACGATGGGCGAGTATATAGGGAATCGAAAAATTCGAAAGCAAAGCTCCCCCTCGTGCGCCGCGTATACTCGAGAGCGAGGTAGGTTTAATTGCCGGCGTTCATATCTCGCTAGACATTGCAAGTGCAGCAATGCGCGACAACGGCAGGCATTCCATTGGCATTGGCGTGCAGACTATATACACACGCTATATCGAATAACAATCGCTCTCGAGGCTCTCTTTATACGCAAGATTACGTATAGTTGACTCGAACGAGTAATTCATTAAAATTAAATTACGCGGCGTCGCTCGGCCGATTAGTTGGGCCTTTTAATTTATGCGCCGGATGAATAATGCATTATTTATACATACGATCTGCCGCTTATACGCGTGTATCGATACGTAATATATCAATATATTATATCTTTTCTTGGGTATACGAAAAGCGGAATTGATTGGGCTCGCGCGTGTGGTCGCGGCTAATAAACAACGTCGCGCGACTTTTATTATATTACAACTAAATTTGCCAAGGCAAAATTTTGTGTACATCTACATCTCTCATACAAGTGTAAGAAGTGATGGTATCGTTGTCGCACGGACGATATTATATAATAAACACATTTGGCGCGAGTCAGCATAAATATACATTTAAAATTGGATTTTGGACGATCTCGAAGGAGCGAGGTTGACTCGGAAATGTGTTCGGCCGGCATTCATATTATACATATTAAGAATCGCAGGCGCTCGGTACAAAATATTATTCGTCGCGCAAGCGAGGCACGCGACGCACCAAACAGATTCAGGCGCGACGAAATTGTATAGGCCTACGCGCTGCATCTGTCCTTTTGCGTCTACAAAGTACAATGAAATAAGTAGCATACGTAATACGTACATACACGAGGTAGAAACTCGCGCATATTATACACACAGTATAGCTGTCCCGCGAGCAGCAAATGAATAGCGTACACACGCATCGAGCCCGGCATGAATCAAAAATCGCAGCTGCGACGTACTCACTCGTACCGAGCGTATAGGTATAGTATATTTGTACACGCCGGGCGAAAAGAAGTTGACGCTACGAAAGTCGTGCGTTCGCAGAATTGCAAAAATGGCACCGCCGCGTGCAGCTGAGAAAGTAAATAATACAAGGCGCGCGCAGTACGTTGCACACGCTCGAGACACTGCACGGGCTGCGTGGAGAGGAGAGCAGAGCGGCAAAAATGTGTACATACCGCAGCACGATATGGACGTAGGTAGCGTGGGCGGACGCGCGTGTCGCGCACCACGCTAGGAAAAGCATGATAATGATAGCCGGGACGCGTGTAGTTATAGGAGTCTCTCTGGGCCGAGCGACGAGTGACCGCGACCATCTATACCACGTTATACGGATACGTGTACAATAATAGTCGCTAAATTGCCTCGAGACGCGCGTCCTTGCACATGGCAGTCCATCCGCGATTGGCTCTTGACTTTTAAACCGAGCGCTGCAGCATACTCGGGTGTACATTACGGCCGCGTTGAAATCGCCACTGCGCGCTATGCAGCGGCAGTCAATTACGGAATGTGCGACGATGATGCTACTGACATTGCACTTTCGCTGCGAGCCACATTGCGCGCCGCGCGTTACCGCTATACATACGTACGTTTGCACTGCGTGCGTCCATTCGCGCGGCCGCATTTAGCCCATTCAGACGTATCTACCTTGGCAGCTCTCCTATGCTATGCCATGTTTTTTTTTTTTCATTTTGTGCGATGTGTCATTGGCATTTAGATATCTCAGTTTTTCCTTAGAAAATAAAGAATATTTATCGTTAGTTTAGGAAAAAATTCGAGCAGCTGTACAAACTATTATGAAGCACAGTTTCAGTTCGGAAGATATCGCTTTTTATACAACTCGTATAAGAGTTAATGAATTTTCAACGTGCGACTTGAAAAAACTACCAAGCGATACGCCTTCGCGCGGACGTATTACCATTTATGTTATTTATAATACGCGTACTTCTGCGGCAAAAAAGAAGAAAAAGGTGCAAAATTATTTTATCCGCGCGCACGCAGTATACTAGGCGTATATAAAGGACATGTGAATAGCTCGAGCGCATAAGTTTATTTGGCTTTAAAATGAAGAAACTCGCATGTATAATATAATGATAGGCTGACATATAAAGGCATAGAGAGCGGAGCAGATGGTGCAGCCCGTGATAATTGCGACATATCGGCTTGACGCTTTATTGGCCGGTGTACGTGTGTGTCTGTGTATATTTGCGCGATATATGCATGCACACGAGAAGACCACTTATAGCGTACAGCAAAGCGTACATCAAATACGGCTCATGCTCTCTAGAGGTAGGTAATAATAATAAAAGGGCCCACCGGAGCCGAGCGGATATCAAGCGTCAAAGAGAAAGACGAGCAAGAGAGAGAGAGAGAGAGAGAGAGGTCGATTACTTGGGCCTTTAGGATTGGCCCGTCATCCTTGTATACACACATAATACTGCTACTACCACTACCACTACATAAGTCCACCTGTTCGTTTTCCTTTTAGCCGCATGAGCGGGCGTAGCTCGAGTCGTCCGTCCGTGCACAACGACCGAACGTGTATTATGGTATCTCTGGCTCGGAGACGATGACGAGCGACCAAGGCGACAAGGATGATTCCAAGGTTCATCGGCACGAGGAAGGAAAAAAGACGGCATGACACGCGAGGCGTCGGGAAAAAGCAAATGGGATTCGCTCGAGTGGATCGTTGTGGCACGTAGCAGCCATACACCAGCCCAGCTATTTTTCTTACTCGCGACCGACTGATATTCGCTAAACCGTGAAATGTACCTGTGCTGGCTCCGACTCTGCTCCGTAGCTCTCCTCTTATATATGCTGCTGCGGCGCTGCACTTTGTCTTTTGCTTCCTACGTATATACGTACTTTGATCGGAGCGAGCGGAAACTGGATTAGATTGCGTACACGCTCGTTATTTTGCTCACACACGCATGAATGTACGAACGTATATAAATGCAGTCGGCGCATCGTGCGATATTCTCGAGCGAAGAAAGAGGCTCATAGCATACCAGGAGCTCACCACTCGATGGATTATTTTCGTTTCAAAGACTCGTGTATATACAATATGTACAAGATTTTTTTTTAACGAAACTGAGCGGCAGTCCCAGCAACAGCCGCAGCGGGTCCCTTTAAAAAGCTCGCGCATAAAACTTGATTGCGCCGCGGTAGTATAGTTACAGATGGTCCCGCGCGCAGCGGAAGTTCAATCGTTTTCCGACTTACCACCAGCACCAACATTACGTGTGTATTGCTATATGTATACAAACTGTAATCTCGATCGCGCGGATGTTTTGAATTCTCGACTTTTAGCGCGCGCGCTACGTACGCCAAAGAGACGAGTCGGTGCGAGTATAAACGAAACCGCAGCATCAACAGAAATTACCCTTTTTCCTCTGCTGCTGGCGCATCGCCGCCAGATTAAACAGTCATCTTCGTCATGTTTTTCGACGTCGACCCCAAGCTCTTACCTCTCATTATTATTTTTTCTCTCTCTCTCTTTTCTTCCACGATGATTACGTTTATTTATCCATCCGTGTCCGCGCGGAGAGCAGCCATCTGAGGTTTTTGCGGGAAAAGCCATCGGTCGCGCGAGACGTCCAAGAGACTATTTCTCACAGTCGACCCGATCGCCAATGTATCGACGCAATGGACCATGTGGCGATCGCTTGTATAAGTACCTGTGCAATTATAGCTATGCTCCAAACTGAGATCCGAGCCGGCCAGAGGCGCATTGTTTTGACGAGCCAGAGCGACTCTCGGCTTATCGCAACATTCACGGAACATCTGCGTTTGTAGGCACTTTGGTTTATATATAAATATTACAAGCGACTAAGCGATGTAATGATTCACGCGCATTCAGAATTCGTATCGAGTATTCAAGTGCAGCAGCACTCGAGAAGCATCGTTTCAAGGATCGTCGATGTTTTATTTTTAAATTGAATTTAAAGCTGCTTCTCGCCCCCTGCGTATCGGTGCTGGCACGTGGCTCAAAATGCTTTTTCGTCGTGTAATTGCTTTGATTTTTCTGATGATTTTACGATCGAAATTACAATCGATCGCGATCAAGGAGAAGACGAGTGTCGTCGTGCGTTTGGCTCCTTGTCTCTCTGCAGGGCGCACGCATCGCATCGACGATGCAGCTAACTAGGCAACTTGTAAAATTGCGAGGATGATGATCGCTGCTGCTGCTGCTGCATACGGTACATATAGCTATATCTACATGCGAGCGCAGCCGAGCGCGGCTCTAATTACACCGACGGCGCGGGTGGCCTGCTACGCGTGCTCTCTTCTGTTAATGCTGCTGCTGCATTGACTGCATTGACGGTAGACATGTCGAAGCGATGTACGTCGATGTAAGAAAAAAAAGGAGATGGAGGAGGAGGAGGTGGAGGCCGAAGGACGAAAAGGGAAAAAATGTTTGGCCGGTCCCCAAGGGAGGCAAAAATAGCTGCGAGTGCGCGCGCGAAACGAGACTCGATCGACGAGAAAGGAGAGAGAACACAAAGGAGAGAAACGAGCCAAGTTACAGTAGCTGCGCGTAGCCTAGTACAGGTACGAGAAACGTCAAATAAAATTGACGCCGCGCGACCAGCTCGAGAGCTGCATCCACTGCAGCTGCACACGCAACAGACTCGAACTCGATATAGGTAGGCATATAGGTACGTATACGGGAGCTGCAGAATATAGCTGCGTTCGTGCATCGTACAGCAGCAGACGTGGCCCGCGCGTTCATACGAGCTCGTAGTGTGTGCAGTTATATAGCTGGCGTAAGCCTATTGTAGACATAGGCACCGCGAGAGAGCGAAAAGCGAGCGAAAAGCGAGCGAAAAGCGAGCGAAAAGCGAGCGAAGCCACGGCTCGCGCTGCAGTTACACGCTTCCGGCCTCTCCTCGCTTGCGTCGCTTATATGCCGTGCGTACGCGCTTATTGTGTGTATACACGAGAGAGAGAGAGAGAGAGAGAGAGAACGAGAAAACAAGAGAGCGTGGCACATGGGCGATGAGAGATGCGTACCTATGCAACTCGCTGCAGTCGCTATATTGCAGCGAGAGTATATGGAAGAGAGAGTAGAGAGCGCGAGCTAGAAGGATACAAAAAAAAACGTAAGATGCAGCAAACGGAGCTAGCTCGTTGCGAGAGCTGCTCGTGGCGGTGGAGGCGCGGGCAGGTGAATCGCGTGATCGTTATAGGCGCGCTTATTCTTTCTCCGTGCACGCCGCTGTGTACCGTGGCGTGCCGCGATCTGTTCGGCTCGTAACGTCGATGCAGCAGCAGACGGCACACAGCTCATACGTATAAACAAAGAGGGAAGATTAACGCCGTGGTCGAAGCGCTGCGCCTCCATTGCCACTCGCGAACGCGACTTTTATCTACCTCTATATTTTCGCGATCTTTTTGATTTTTGTGCACGGATTATCGCGATTTATCATCGAATGCTTGAGAAATATTTCAAGCTGAAAAATGTCGCTTGCAAAGCTAAACACATGTATCGGTTTTCGTCCAGAAAACTGTTTACTGCGAGACCACGCGTTATTATCTTTCTTATAAGTTTACGCAATTGATCCACGCTAAGAGCGCCGTTCATTCACTAAGGAGAATGACTTTCTTTCTGATCCCTGAAAATTAAAATTGGTCAGTGCCAGTTGCATTCGCCAACAAGATGTTGAAGTGGCGACATAGAAATTGCTCATGTAAAATTCTCGAATTGGAATCGTCAATAGCTTTGTTTCTTCAGACCGATTTTTGAACTGTTTGGGAAATGTCGTTTAATTGTCAGTTTTCCACATATTTAATTAAAATAGAGATTCATCACGAGTCAAACTCCTATAGAATGAAGTTTATTAATACAATAGGTTCGGAGAGAAAGTTACGTTAGGCGAAAAGCACAAGGAGAGCGCGACGTGTATGGGATCCACAAATCGAGGCCCTTTGGCGTCGCATTGCGTTTTTACCTGTGCGCGTACGTCGACTTGCGATATATCTCGTATATCCTATTCATCTTATGCATGCAAACTTACCGTTCTTTTATACATAATACACGTAATACATATTAGCCACCGCAATTATTGCGGTATTGGCTTATTATTGCTTACGTCGATATGCGAGCAGCGGAAATTGTCTCGTTCTCACGACTGCTCACCCGAAAGTGGCCAAAAACTAACGTACTCGTGTCGATTATTATTGTATCGCAGGTCTATCGACGATCGCCAGCGAGGACCGTCAATTGACCATCGAGCAGCAGCCACATCATGACGTCGAGCTCGACGAGTTCACCTTCGGCTGCTACTTCTCGGCCGAGTACCAGGGCGAGTTCGTCATGCAGGTCAACAGTCCGTCGTCGAGCAACAGCGCCCAGCTCATGCAGCAGTCCCTCTCGTCCTTCATGGGCGAGCGCTCGAAGCTGCTGACCCCTAAGCAACTCCTCCAGCAGCGCCAGCAGCAGCAGCAGTTGAGCAGCCTCGAGCCCGTCCAGTACGTCAGTCTGAACATCACCTTCAACGCCATACCCGTGTGGGGCTACTGCCACCGCAAGCTCCAGGACAAGGTGCTGCTGCGCGACCGACGGGGCGGCTACGGCGAGTGCATGCGCTGCTTCAGGCTGGTGCGCCGCGCCCGCAACATCCTCCAGGTCTACTATCGCGACCTGGCCGTCTGCTACACGGACGAGGCCCGGGCCATCGAGTCGTGCGACCACCTCAACACCTCGGCCATTCTCTACCGTGAGTAAATTAATACAAAGTACCAATCTATACTTTTGATCTTTTGATTAGCTCGAAATCTAATGTTTTCGTTTTTGAAAATCATCAGGTACGAGCGAGGTCGGAGGCGAGAAGATACGCAACGAGTACTGCCCGATCGCCGGCAAGTATCGCTTCAAGTACACGGTCAACTACGACTACGAGCTGCTGCAGGAGAGCAACGAGCCCGAGAGCCGCGACGAGTGCGAGGGCTTCTCCTCGGAGCTCGACAACTGCCCGGACGGCTCGCGGCTCAAGCTGCGCTTCAACCGCTGCTCCTTCGAGGAGCACGAGGTGAGCCTCGACTGCCTGGCCAGCTGGCCCGTCGCCTCGGACGACGACTCCCAGCCCGGCCCGAGGAACAGCGACGCGCCCCGCTACGTGGCCCTGCTCGACAGTCGCGGCACCGGCGGCGGCGAGTTCGCCAGCGGCAAGAGGCGTCGGCCCCGCTACCGATGCGGCCTCTACCACGTGGACGGGCGCACCGGCAAGACCTACCTGTCGCTCAGCAGCGACTCCAGCTGCAGCCTCGATCTGCAGAACTCGACGTCGGGCTACGAGCGCCTCGTGCTCAGCAAGACGACCACCCAGAAGAAGATGCCGAGCTACGTCGTCAACAATCTCAGCACGTTTCCCCAGTGGGCCCAGGGCGAGTGGGAGGATACCGTCATCGTCAACGGCACCATGACCTTCCAGGATCTCAACGGCTACAAGAGCTTCACCTTCGTCACCGTCGACTCGGACGAGGCTACGGGACGCTACATCGTATTTTCCCGCGACCAGTGGTGAGTAGCTCTCTCTACCTTTTTCTCCCTTTCTCCCGTCTCGGATCCAACTGATTCAATAATTGATCCTTTTTGCAGCGAACAAGAGGCATACGTCTGCCTGATCATGAAGCAGCGTAGCGAAAACGTGCTGGAATTCGTCGTGGGCACGGTATCTTCGCCGGTTTACCAGCCGGCCCTCTGCA
Source organism: Trichogramma evanescens (assembly GCA_902732785.1). Lineage (NCBI taxonomy): Eukaryota > Metazoa > Arthropoda > Insecta > Hymenoptera > Trichogrammatidae > Trichogramma > Trichogramma evanescens. The sequence goes on from CACVKI010144828.1 coordinate 131,227, forward strand.
ACGAGACCAATCTGCTGCTCGAGCGTCAGGGCGCCGTTTGGTGGACCCTGGCCAGGCTCGAGCGCAACCACGAGTCGCCCTGCCCCATAACCGGCGAGTACACCGGCCGCATCACCGACGTTCCCGGCATGTGCGCCGAGCTCAGCAGCAATTGCCACACGCGACAGCTCATGTACTACAAAGTCTACGATTGCGAGTCCGGCGAGCTTTACGAGGGTACGTGACATCCTCTCCGTTGATAACTGTAAGATTCGACCCCCCCAACTAATGAAATCTTTTGTTATTTTCAGAGCGCACCTACGAGTGCCTGGGACAGTGGCTCGAGAACGGACTGACTTACAGTTACACCATGCGACAAGACACCCAAACGAACGAGTGCTTCGTCGGAGCGATCGTCAACGACGAGGAGATCTACATCAAGGAAGCTGGTGATTTTTGTGCGCGCACCATCGATCCGCGTACCGAAGGCATGCGACTGTATCGCAAGGGCCTTTGTCTCGGCAACTCGTCCAGTCCAGCGCCGACGCCCATTACCTCGTCCACGACCCCGATATCGTCCTCGCCGTTCTCGTCGTCGTCGTCGCCCTCGTCGTCCTCCTCCTCGTCGGCTTCTCTCTTGCCGGTATCGGATCTGCCTCTCGCCTCGGTCACTCTTCCCGACACGGAGCACCGGCAATCCTACCCTCCGCACTACGTCAACTCGATATCGAGTAGTAGTAGTAGTAGTAGTAGTAGTAGTAGTAGCAGCAGCGACGGTTCTGCGGAGCCACCGCCACCGCCTCCGAGAAACGGTGCCGGTGCCTACCCGACACACAGGTTTCGGCCGGGTTACTTGCCTTCTTCCACTACCAGTAGGACGATGCATAGAGCCACGACTACGGCCGTCAAAGCGGATCGATTTCCGAACTCGGCCGCGAGTCAACCCCACAAAATGGTCCTTTGGATTCTTGCCACGACTTTTTGGGCAATTTCGCTCGCGTGAGCTTGAAGCATTGGCTTTTTTATATAGTATTAAATTTATATATAGTTATTTACACATACTTTTATACGGTATACAAAATCGACAAGTCCAAGCGAAACGAATGACGATTGACGAATGAATGATCACAAACGCGAATGAATGTGTGCTTGCTTCTATTTTTTATTTTTAATACGTTGAATGCTTGATTTTATTTTTGAATGTGACGTTTATTTATCAAGACTTTCGACTTCATCTGTACATACGCTTCAGATCATTATTTAGAGATTTATATTATACATACATAGATATAAATATATACTTTTTTATACGTGTAAAAAATAGAATATATATTATAATGTATTCTGAAATAAAACTCGATTCTTCTAATATGTACAGATTACTTTATTTCCATTGGCACAGATGCAGATCAAATTATGAAATTCAATTAATCTCCAATCTAATCCACTGTATTTAAAAAATAGCCGGTATTAGCATGTTTTACATCTCGTGAGAAGTAAAATTTTTTTATTGTAATTATTACAAATACACTTACAGATTTTTTATTACAAAATAAAGAAAAACATTTGTAGAAAACAAATATCCATTTTGGTTTCACAAGTATTACAGCCAAGAATAACGAAACAACTTACTTTAGACGTTCGGCTTTTTTTAAAAAGAATTGATAATAAAACATTTCGAATGCGCTTACTTCATTATATTACAAAATTCTCTGTTTGTAAAGACACTTTAAATGCATTGAGAAAAATACTATCCGTTACCATATGAAAAGAGAAAATTCATTACCAAAAATCATTTTTAACTGGTATAAAAAATATAATATAATAGTTTTTGGCACACATTTGCCAATTTAAGATGCAAATTAATAAACACTGTACAAAAAATAACGTATAATACAAAAAATTAACTCAAGTCTTATAATTATACTGATGGCACCAGGTACGAAATCTATTAAAAACGTTCAACAGCATCCTTAGCTAACTAAAGGATTTACTTATATCCCTCCAATATCTTATATTCTATAAAAATGAGAAAAATTATTTGTTAAAACGAAAAAAGGATTGCAAACTCACGAAATGAAGAAAACTTACCGAACAACATGAGGTCTTATTTTAGATGGATCTGCATTAACATTTAATCGCATGAAAACTCCTCGGCCTTTTGCGTCATGTAGCAAATCTTTCCACATAGGATCTCTCTGTAGTCAAAGAAAATAATCAAATTAAAATTTGGTGTCAAACTTTGGTTAACTTAACATGTACGAATAACCATTACTTCAAAAGTTGTGAAATTTCCGCATATAATCAAAGAATGTTTCGCTCTGGTAAGTGCTACGCATAATCTTTGGTGATCAGACATAAATCCAATTCCACTACTTCTAACACAAGACATAATTATCAAGTCTCTTTCTTGGCCTTGAAAACTATCGATAGTATTACATTCAATTTCAAACTTGTTTTTTATATTATCTTCAACTCCTCTGATTCTGAAAAATAATATAAATTTTTAAATAAATTATTGTCAGAGTAAGCATAATTTTTTGACTCATATTGTGACTACTCACGTGTTATCTATTTTGGTGTTGATTAATTTTTTTTGATTTTGATAGGGTGTTATTATTCCTATACTAATTTTTGCGTTCCAATCTTTAATTTTTCCATATATCATCAAACACTTTATCAGTCGAGCAATGAAAACAGCTTCACTTGTATTGGAGAATTTAACATCATCTTGAAACCCATCAATGTTTAATACGCGATACGCATGGAATGGAAAATTTACCCTATAACTAGTAGAATTTTCCAGTTTTCCTTTATAAAAGTATTTGTTTGGCCAGTGAGAAATTGCGCTAACCATTCGATATTGTAAATTTAGCATTATCACAGGATTCTTATAATTTGGATTATCATCTTTTACTTGGGGCTCTAAAGCTTCTTTGGTTCTTGTAAACAGTGATCGATCCAAACCAAGTTTTTTAGCTTCCTAATTAAATATAAAAAGTATGACAGTATAAACAAGTAATTTTTTATTTAAACTAATGTTGTATAAAGCACTTTAAAACTCACTGTTGACATGACTGTCGCCGGCAGTTGATTGGGGTCGCCAACTAGGATAAGACTTTTCACGCCCAACATTAAAGGAATAAGAGTTTCGGCTTCACAGGACTGAGTCGCTTCGTCAACTATACAAGTAGCAATTTTATCGGGAGAATTTCCTCCAAAAAGTGTCTCCATCAAACCAGAGTAACAAGAAGACAATGTGCAAGCAATAATATCTGCTCCTTTTAGAATACGGACTTTACTATTTTGCAATGCTTTGGACATTTCTACAGCTTCTTTATTCTGAAAATTAAATTTTATATTTTAAAACAAATTACTTCAAATTTTGTTATATAACAATTATGAAACATACGGGATTTTTACGACATAGCCGATCAAGCTCTCCTTGGAACTTTTTAAGATCTTTTAAATAAATTTGATTACGTAAATCACCTTGAATTAACTTTTCCAGTGCTTCAATTTTTTCGGACAACTGATGTTTCTGAAAATAAAATTAAAATTAAGGAAATTCAAAAAGTTTTTTAAGGAAAAAAGACCATTCATTTTTCTTACTTTTTTTTCAACTTCTTCCAGATTTTTTTGGCGACCTTGGTTTGTTGTATTTTGAACATCTTTTTTAGCTAATTCTGTAATGGAAATTTTTTTCACTTCGCTATGCATAACTTCCGCTCTTCCAATTCTAACCATTCGAAATTTATGTTCTGTAAATGAAAATTTTATTATTTTTATAAAAACTAAAATAATGAAAATTTTAATTTTAATTTTAATTGAAATTGCACCTCCTATTCTTTGCCTTATATTTAGTAATCGTAAAACAAGTTCATCAACAGCGGCGTTGGATGGAGCACATAACAAAATTCTTAGGGGTTTCCCATTGACATATCTGCCATCTCCATAGAGGATTTGCATCACCAAATTAGAGATTACTTTTGATTTACCTGTACCTGTGAATTTATTAAAAATAATTTAATAAAAATATTTTGAATTATAGAAATTCACTTTGATACTGTTAAATAACCGTTTCGTCGGATTTTTAAAACTAAATTGCAATCAACAAAAATCGCTCACCTGGAGGTCCTACTAAAAGACAAATTTTAGGCTCTTTGTTAATAGATGAATTTGTAAATTTAATTAAGGCTTCTGTTTGCTTATCATTCAATTTTTCCTACAGTTAAAAAAAACGAATATGTAAATTTTATTCTATTTATTTACAAATTTTAAAAAAATACCTTAGTCATAAGATCATAGTGACGAATTTGCTCCGTGGTTACAGTAGCTAATTGGAATTCATCAATTTCAACATTCAATATCAAATCTTGAAGAGCAGAATGAGGCACATATTGTAGGCCTTGAATTAAGCGAAGATGAGGTCTGAGATATAATATACTTCGTATTCTTGATATTTGATCCATTTGGATGGCATTTTGATCAATCAAGCGAGTTTGCACAACGTATGTCATGTGGAAATCAGGCTTTTTACAGTATCTACCTATGCTCAATTAAAATATTAAATAATCTATCATCGTTGTTAGAATAAAAAATTGAAATATATTTTTACTTAGTTTTTCATTAATTCTTGAATATTTTGCTGGATTTTGTTGTTGCACTTCTGTGACATAGCCAAATAATCTTTTGAATTTAGTATTCCTTGAAGAGTTTTGGGCTGTACTAAATTCTAAAATAATCATATCTCCATAAAGAGGAAGAGTTTGCTGCATTAATTCCTGCTTGGTTACAAGAGCTTGTACATTAATTTCTGTATATCTCAAGCCGTTGGGTGTTTGCATTTGTCGAATATCACCACGACTGATTTGACAAAATACTGCGGTAGATGTAACAAATCTAAAATAGAAATAAAAAAATGTAAAAATGACACCTTCAAATTTATAGGTATCAACCTTATTACCTTGTTCCAGTACACTCATATTCTTTTGTTAGTTGCTGCCAAGTTTCTAAAAGTAGAAGGGATTCCATTTTCTTATAATAATGATCAAAACTTAAGAAAGTATTTGGTAAATTTTCTAGCTGTGTAAAATCAATTATTGGAGGAGGGCTAGTCTTTACTGTCTGTTGTTGCTCCAACCAAACAGGTTCCCAAGAAAAAATTCTTGCTAGAAAATCTTCAACTTTCAAGTGTAAAACTTTAGGAATTTTAATGATTTTTTTAGTACTTCGAAGACTTTTTCCATCCTTAATATTTCTTAAATTATTTCCTTCAATAATAGAAAATTCTCTAACATCAGCAATATTTTCTTTAAACGACACAATTTTTTTTGTTTTTGCAGTAATTCTACTTTCTGATGGCTCTGATATTGGCGAAGTTGATCCACAATTAATAGTATCCAAAGAGACTGGTTCATGATTTATATTGTTGGAGGTATTGGTTAATACTGTAGAAGAAACACAATTATTTTGTAATTCATCTCCTTGAATATCTAATTTATCTCTTGCTAGAGGTGCTTGCACATCTAATGTTAGCTCTGTCTGAGAAACTCTGTCAGTAGTTATGGAAGAGTGATTTATTTCATTACTGTCTTCATTAGGAACTAGTGGGATTGGTACTTGTCTGCGGGGTATAATATATGTTGCTAAAGATGATGATCCAAGAATAGTTGGTTTTTTTGTTTCAGGTTTTTTTGGTTGACGAGCTTTTGTTTCCAGTTGTTGCATTGAATCACACAGCATATCTCCACGTGTTTTAGTAGAAACTTTGACTTTAACAATTGTTGTTTTACACCTTGGTCTTCCCTGGTGCTCAGGAGTTGATTTTGTTTCATTTAAAACAGGTGCATTCTTATTATTTTCATCATAATTTTCAGTTTTATCAGTCTTTTTATTTTGTTTTAAATTGATATCACTAGGACATTCAGTTTTTTTAGAATTGCGAGTCTTTGAGTCTTTTCTTTTTTTTGAATCTTTAGATGAATGGACACGTTCTTCATCTCTGCGGGTTTTACTTTTCAATGCACCTTCAGTTTTACTTTTAAGTTCTGTTTCCTTTTTACTTTTATCTGATTTTTTGTTACTTTTTTTAGGTTTCATATGATGTGGTTCAATTACTTCAACAGCTCTCTTTTTATTTTTAGAGGCTTTAAGACTTTTATCTTCTATTGTTTGTTCAGAGTGTAATTTTTCATTCGCTGTTGTCAAGTCATTTATCAGTTGTTGTACACCTGGATCCACATCTTTCAATACCGATGAATTAATTAATTGTGCATTACTTGAAGTGTCAATTTTGTTAAGACATGCAAAATGTGTATGAGCGTTTGAATATGTCTTACCGTATTTAGAACTATTTTCCAATTTATCAAAATCATCAACTTCACTAAAGGAAACTGGACTAAATTGTTCTAAAATGGAAATATTAGAATGATCAAGTTCAAAAGGAGTTGTAGTATTTTGTTTAGAATTTGCAGATAAATTGTTTTTGCAATTATTAGGTACACCAGTGGCTGAACCATGACACATATCAGTGATATCTTCCATTCCAGGTATTCCATGAGATTCTATTCTCACTTGTAGTTGTTCTCCACATTCACTGTCACTACTATCTAAAATAGTTATACAATTTTCATCTTCATCATCATCATAATATGATGTCTGTGGTGGAGGATTATCAGGTTCTTCTTCTTTTTCATTTTCTTGCTTAACAATAGATCTGTCAAATAACTGAGAAGATGGAAAGAAACCATCATCATCATCATTAATTTCTACTACATCTTCTTGAGAAAATGTTCCCCAATAAATTTCCTGTTTAATGTTCATTGGAGTTTCTGCATTATCAGGTTCCACTTTAATATTAGAATTATCTATTGTAGTAGTCTCGATATTAGTAGTCTCAATATTTGAATGATTTGTTATTACAGAATTTGTTTTTATACTTGAATTAGCTATTGTTTTGGAAATTTTATCACTATTGGAATCAATTGTTTTGGTGCAATCAGCATCAATATTAGACTGGGCAGTTTTTGAATCATTAACATTGAAAGTTTCTTTTTGTTGATTTTCATCTTCATTGTAATCCATGATTTCACTTTTAATTATATGATTAGAACAGATGACTTCATCATTTAATACAGGATTTTTAATTTCTTCACTTTTGATTTGTACTGGTAGTGATGGTTTTTTGAATTCTGATTTACTTTTGTTCTTTTCTTCTTCTGAATTTGTTTTTTCATGGTTTAAGCCTGAACTATCTCTATTTGATGACAATAAAGTTTTTCTTTTGTTCATGAGATAATTTTTATCTTTTTTGTTTAAAATAATAGATTCAATGATCTTAGGAGACTCTTTAATTTGTGAATTAGAACTGTGATCGCTTGAAGGTGTATCAACTTTCCCTCTACTTATACTGGTGACGTTATTACTTTTCATACTATTAATCTTTTTGGTAGGATTAACATTTTGTAAATTGGATTTTTCACTATTTATAATTGATTTGGTTTCATGATTGTTTTTCTGTACACCATTTAATTTTGGTATTTCATTATCTTTTGTATGAGATACCATTAAAATATCATCATCATCATCATCTAAGTTTATGCAACTAATGGAGGCACTTGATTCTATTTTTGATACTTTTGCTGGCTTCTCATACTCAGAAGTAGTATTTAATTTTAAACGTTTTTTATTTATGCATTTGAGTTCACAGCTATTAGAATCAGATTTACTAATTTCACTGGCTTTCATGACAACCTAAAAATATTATACTTTAGTTATATTTGGACTTTATTAATATAAAACATTGTTATAAATTTTACCCTTTTTATAATCCTGTATATAAACATGTCATTTCGTAAGTCAGTACTCAATTCACAACCAATACTAACAATATCATTTTCTTTAAGTTGTGTTTCATTGAATGGTTTGACCTGAGAACCATTTATGTAGACTCCGTTAGAGCTCTGAAATATTTTATAAAATTTTATCAATTTGTGCAAATACTAATTCAACATGATTATATTAGAATTATACATAGAAAATTTACCCCCAAGTCAGTAACATATAATGCATCTGGCAAATTGGTGAAAGTGCAGTGCCTTCTTGAGACAAGTAAACTTAAACAGACCAAGTCATTCTCTTTCGTTCGGCCAACGTGAAACTGTCAAAAAAATTAGAAATACATAAATGAAATCTGCAAAGATTTGTACAGGAAAATATGTGTTTTATTGCTACTTACAAAGGGTTTTGATATTATGACTGTCTGCTTTTTATCACCAAGACGTTCGAGATGTGTTTCAACCCGCATTTTAAGGTTTCACAATAACAATTCACTAATTGAAACGATGTTAAATGTTCATTAGTAGTATGCCATTAGGAACAGCAAGTGCCAAAAAGAAATTGCAGTTGCGAATGTAAAATTACCTCTAAAACGCAAAAAACAATAACCTATTCGATAATTCTGAGAGTAGCTAGTGAATAGGTTGATTTGTCAACGGTCAGTAAATGCGTATCACTGATCCATGCGTGTGCTCATTCAGTATTTACTGGGCTATAACTTTCTTGATGCAACAAACATTCAAAACTATCTAGCACTAACATATCCACATGTATATTCAAATATGCATGTTATCTTCTCACAATGAAAGTACACTGCGGCACGCGCAACACTACATTACTAGGTACTGCTAAGTACTAGCGGCCGGTGGATGTAGGTACGTATTGTGAGTTAAGTTACGAAAACATCTGCCGACTAGCCGGTTTTCGCGGCGTTTTCAGTTCATATTTGCAGGCGCACGCGCACCACCCGTAATGATCATTGATGAGAACGTATGAAAGCCGTTTACCTGTACAGTTGACAGGTTGTACCAATTTTGCAGTGTTCCTTATTTATTATAATTATTTCAATGTGTCTCGCGATTCAATTTACTAATAACGCTGATTTTTCATATTAAAAACGCATTGCAACTAAAGTGAAATTTAAAAAAAATTTCAACGGGTCATTTTTTTCGATCATTGGTTCATTGCTCACTTCATTTAGCTATTTGAAATAATTGCAACGGGTTCATAAATTGATCTGCAGGTTGAAAAAAACCTGTGAGCGAGAAAAAGTAGAGCTTGTTACGACAAAATAAATAGATCAAGATTATCGATCGAAACTGGCATGTGCAAAGAATTTGACTATTGAAAAAAATAAGTTGAATGAAAGTAAATTAATAAATATAATTAGAAATATTTCGTTGGTTTAGTAGAGTCAGTGTACAATAACCAGTTAAAAGTGCAGTAAGTCAACGATCATCCAAATTTATCGTCGCCGAGACTTCCACCACGGTCCACGACAGTGCAGCCGTCAACGCAATTGGGAAATGTGAAGTAGAAATTTTTGAACCAAGATGGCGGAAGGAGATCGGGCAATAACACAAGGCTCTTATGGGGCCGAGCCTTAAAAAAATGTTTAAATATCTATGAAAATTATTTTCAAGTATCGGATGCGATCAAAATAATCTTTATACATGTATATTGTTAGAAAAAAAGTTTTATGCAAAACAGTCTGTCCGTTCACTTGCAATTAGTTAATAACGATATTTGGACCCTATATTTGACGTTTTAATTCGGCTGCTACGACTCTTCATAACCTTACTTTAGACAGCCGTAGCAGCCTAATTAACGTCAAATATAGGGTATAAAGATTATTTTGATCGCATCCGATACCTGAAAATAATTTTCATAGATATTTAAACATTTTTTTAAGGCTCGGACCCATAAGAGCCCTGTGAATTGAATTGAATTGAAAGTGGATTTATTGGCGTTCATATAATACATTGCCACGAGTAACGATAAAGAGCCCTGTGTTATTGCCCGATCTCCTTCCGCCATCTTGGCTCAAAAATTTCTACTTCACATTTCCCAATTGCGTTGACGGCTGTACTGTAGGGTGGTCCAAAAAAAACTTTTTTTTTTATATACTTTCGCCTAGCCTCTAATTGTTTTCAACAAGTAATAACAAGAAGCTCCATAAATTTTGAGCCCAAAATATCAATTTTAAC